>JAVTVY010020993.1:0-83632 GCA_036873755.1 Hanleya hanleyi
GCGACGTTAAACCCTAATTCACTCTCTCTCGCATGCAGAAATGTCGCATAAGTTTTAATGTATGTGTTTTGGTGCGTCGTGTTCATTACTTCGGGATTGCTGGGATATTGACTCGTTTTTGTTGGAATACATAGAATTTTGTTTGATCGTCGCTACATAGCAATTTTGCTGAATCCGACGTTAACACATATTTCACTCTCTTTGTCGCATGCAGAAATGTCGCGTGTTGAAATGTTGTGGACTCCGCGGGAAAGGGGGCGGGGGGATAGGTATACATGTTAGTGCACAGCACATGTCTCCAAAATATCTGATCTCTGCACATTTGAAATGACACCTTCCACAAAAGTCACACTACACCCACGGTTGATTGATGACGGGCCTGGTGCAGCCTGGGAAGTACCGCGCTGTGATGGCGATTTCTTCCTCCAACGCAATAATGCGCTTTCAACATATTTTTTCATCAGGTTTACATGTTCTTGGTTCAGCATGCTTGGATTCACCCCGTTGATTGCAAAGGCATTCTGCAAGAGAGGGAAGCAACGATGGATCTAATTATAGACTCGAGGTGATCAAAAAAAGGGAACCAGCCCACGGTGTATTCAATGCCACGAAAAAGTCGCAGTGAAACATTCTGATCGACTGTATAGATTTTTAGATTGTGGGAGATTAGTTTTATCTCCTTGTTATTGCCTTGTTTTTGTTGAAATACTTAGAACTTTGTTTGATTGGCGCTATATAGTCGAAATATTGTTCTTGGTTCAACACGCTTGGATCCACCGCGTTGATGATCGCAAAGGCATTCTGCAAGAAATGGAAGCAGCGAAGGATCTAATTATACAATCAAAATGCTCTGATCACAAAAGGGAACCAGTCTCAACGTGTATTCGATGCCGCGAACAACTCACAGTGAAAGATCTTCTGATCAACTGTATAGATTTAAAGATTGAAAGGGATCCTTTTTATCGAGCAGCTACTTTAGAAGATCTTTTTAGTCGGATAAAAGAAGGCTGTATTTTAATTTATTCGAGAGAAATAGGTGTGTTGTGTTGATTACTTCTGGATTGCTGGATTGTTGCGTTTTTTTTGTTGAAATACGTAGAATTTCCTTTTATTGTCGCTGTATAGCTGAAATATTGCTGAACTCGGCGTTAATCATTAATACTTTCTGTTGGTCGTTTTAAGGATCCGGTTGGCGCTGTACCGAGCAAATCATATGGGACAACGATGTCACTAACTCCGCCTTCTGTATGGTTCGGATCAACTGTCGAATATAGAATGTTCAAGGAAATAGAAACTAAATCAATATTTGACGAAGTAAAATGACCAAATTAGATAAGTTGAGATAGAATTCGATATGACAAATACATATATGCATTTTACGTTGTGCGTAAGTTTTAATGTGTTGGATAACTATTTTATTAACTTGAAAACTTAGAATTTTGCCTGATCGTCTCTCTATAACTGAAATGTTGCTGAACGCGACGTCAAATCTTAATTCTCTCTCTCTCTCTTTCTCTCTCTATCCTACATTTCAATTGATATAGAATTTGCTAACAGATCTTCAAAACTGAGTTAATACCAACAATATTTATCTGATAAATTAGGCACATAAAACAATTTAGTTTTGTCGCTCACGGAAAGTTCACATGCAGCTGTATATATTTAAAGGTTGAAAGCGAGTCTTTTTATTAAGCAGAGCTCTATGCCTTGGATCTGTTCAGTCGGGTAAATGAAGATGATTTTGGGTTATTTGAGAGAAATCGGTTTGTTGTAAAAGTTTTAATGTATGTACATGTGTTTGGTGTGTTGCGTTGATTACTTCTGGATTGCTGTGTTATTGCCTTGTTTTTCTTGAAATACTTATCGTCGCTATATAGCAATATTTCTTAAACCTTAATTCACTCTCTCGCATGCAGAAATGTCGCATAAGTTTTAATGTATGTGTTTTTGCCACGTCATGTTCATTCACCAAATTGCTGGATACTAAGCTCGTTTTGTTTAGAATGCCAGAAGTGAAATTGGTGGGTAGGGTTTAACGTCGCTTTCAACATTTTTTCAGCTATATCACGACGGGGAAGGGAAGGGAGGGGAGGGGAGAGGAAGGGGAACCTACTTGTAACAGAGCAGATCTAATGCTGCCATTTTATAGTGCTGTCCCACTGAAATATCACACTACACCCACGGTTGATTGATGACGGACCTGGTGCTGCCTGGGAAGTACCGCGCTGTGATGGCGATTTCTTCCTCCAACGCAATAATGCGCTTTCAACATATTTTTTCATCAGGTTTACATGTTCTTGGTTCAGCATGCTTAGATTCACCCCGTTGATCGCAAAGGCATTCTGCAAGAAAGGGAAGCAACGATGGATCTAATTATAGACTCGAGGTGATCAAAAAAGGGAACCAGCCCACGGTGTATTCAAAGCCACGAAAAAGTCGCAGTGAAACATTCTGATCGACTGTATAGCTTTTTAGATTGTGGGAGATTGTTTATTGCCTTGTTTTTGTTGAAAGACTTAGAACTTTGTTTGAATGGAGGCTATATAGTCGAAATATTGTTCTTGGTTCAACATGCTTGGATCCACCGCGTTGATGATCGCAAAGGCATTCTGCAAGAAAGGGAAACAGCGAAGGATCTAATTATACAATCAAAACGCTCTGATCAGAAAAGGGAACCAGTCCCAACGTGTATTCGATGCCGCAAAGAACTCAGTGAAACATCTTCTGATCGACTGTACATATTTAAAGATTCTAAGGGATTCTTTTGATCGAGCAGCTACTTTAGAAGATCTTTTTAGTCGGATAAAAGAAGACTATTTTAGTTCATTCGGGAGAAATAGGTGTTCTTTTGATTATTCTGGATTGCTGGATTGTTGTCTTGCTTTTATTGAAAAAATTAGAATTTTGTTTGATTGCCGCTGTATAGCTGAAACGCGACGTTAATACTTAATGCTCTCTCTTTCTCTCTCTCCCTGTTGGTGATTTTAGGATTCCGGTTGGCGCTGGACTGAGCCGGTCATAGGACGGTGATGTCACCAACTCCGCCTTCTGCATGGTTAAGAACAACTGTCAAATATGGAATAGTAAAGGAAATACACACTAAACCAATATGACAACGAAGTAAAATGGCTAAATCAGACAAGCTGAGCTAGAATTCGATAAGACATACACATATGCAGTTTACGTTGTGTATGTTTTAATGTGTTGGATTACTAAGTTGTTAACTTGAATACTTAGAATTTTGTTTGATCGTCGCTAAAATTCTGAAATATTGCTGATCACGACGTTAAACCTCAATTCTCTCTCCTGTGATTGTTTAGACCTGAAAGATGTGAAAACATCTGTTACAGATTGTGGAAATGAATTGAAATTATAAACCGAACTCGGCATGATCATATATATGAACACCCGCACTCAGTAAGATCATAATATGTACATCATACATATTTAGTGTCACATTCAAATTACTTGATAAGTTCTTACCCGCACTCAGTAAGATCATAATATGTACATCATACATATTTAGTGTCACATTCAAATTACTTGATAAGTTCTTTTAAGTCGGGTAAACGAAGACTGTATTTAAGGTTGTTTTAGAAAAATCTAAGTTATTAACTTGAATACTTAGGATTCTGTTTGATTGTCGCTTTTCATTTCAAAGATTGCTGAACGCGACATTAAGCCTCAATTCTCTCAGTCTGGAATTTGCAAACAGATCTTCAAAACTGACTTGATGCCACAAAATTGATCTGATAAATTATGTACATAAAAAACAATTTAGTTTTGTCGCTCACGGAAAGTTCACATGCAGCTGTGTAGATTTAAGGGTTGAAAGCAAGCAGCTACTTTATATCTGTTCAGTCGGGTAAATGAAGACTATTTTAGGTTATTTGAGAGAAATCGGTTTGTTATAAAAGTTTTAAGGTATGTACATATTTTTGGTGTGTTGTCATGATTACTATTGGGTTGCTCGGTTATTGACTTGTTTTTGTTGGAATACCTAGAATATTGATTGATCGTCGATATACAGCTATATTGCTGAACGCGACGTTAAACCTTAATTCATTCTTTCTTTCTCCCGTGCAGAAATGTCGCGTGTTGAAATGTTGTGGACTTTGTGGGGGGGGGGTATGTATACATTGTAGTGCATACAGCACATACGGTGTCCAAAATGTCTGATCTCTGCACCATGTTCCACATATGTCACACTGCACCCACGGTCGATTGATGCCAGGTTTGGTGCAGCCTAGGAAGTAGCGCGTTGTGCACTGTGACGGCGGTTTTTTCGTGCAATGTGAACCCGCACTAACCCATATTGGTTACGATCACATTTGGCCTCCTCCAAATATGGAGCCCCAGTGTTTTCCGACAGTCTCTTCACATTACACTCAATCGATATCCAATCAATATTGGCTGCCATTTTGACTGAAATCACAGAACCGCTGAAACTGAAAAATAGATACTGACCGAATAACGCGCATTCAACACATTATTTCATCAGGTTTGCGAATAACGCGCATTCAACACATTATTTCATCAGGTTTGCATGTTCTTAGTTCAACATGCTTGGATCCACTCCGTGGATTATCGCAAAGGCATTCTGCAAGAAAGGAACAACGATGGGGCTAATTAAAGACTCGAAACGCTCTGATCAGAAAAAAAAGATCCAGTCCCAAAGTGTATGCCATGCCGCGAAGAACTCGGTGAAACTTATTCTGATCGACTGTATAGATTTTTAGAATGTGAGGGATTCTTTTTATGTCCTTGTTATTGCCTTGTTTTTGTTGAAATGCTTGGAATTTTGTTTGATTGTCGCTGTATAGCTGAAATAACGCTGAACGCGAGGTTAATCCTTAATTCTCTCTATTTCTCGGTGGTTTTAGGAATCCGTTTGGCGCCGAACTGAGCAAATCATATAGCGTAGGTCGATGAAGTCACTAACTCCGCCTTCTGTATGGATGGTTAGGATCAGCTATCGAATATAGAATGGTCAAGGAAATAGAAACTAAATCAATATGACAACGAAGCAAAAAGACCAAATTATAGACAAGTTGAGCTAGAATTCGATAAGACAATTACATTAACGACGTCCAAAATAATAGTGGACTGTCTCGACTTTCCCTCAAAATATAGGATAGAGAAAACAAACCAATGCAAATAGTATTGAAAATTGTGTATTTTCATGAAAATAGTCATTGCCAACTAACCAATTGTTCATATTTTATCCATCTCATAAGCCGCACATTGAAGGAATGTTCTGAAAAAGAAAACATATTGTTCGGAATGGTTGTCCATGCTGATACGTTGACGAGAGGAGACAGCGTTCTGAGGAAATTTCCTCAGAATCGCAATCTGTCTTCCATGTCTACTGGCTGGACGTTTTGAGGAAATTTCCTCAAAATAGCAATCTATCTTTCATGTCTGCCGGCTGAGTATATCGTTTGGAATCATTCTCCAAGAAGACATGTGTTGAGAAAATGATAATTTTGTAGCTAATGACAGGACCTCCAAAACTTAAAATAATCATTTCGATTGATATTTGATTTTGAGGAAATTTCCTCAAAAGGAAAATATGTTGTTTGGAATAGCTGCCTACGCTAAGCATAGGTTATTCTGAGGAAATTTCCTCAAAATCAAAATCTACTTTTCAGAATAGGGTTCAGTGTTTTTGCGTAGTAACGTCGAAAACGCATTTGGGAAATTTGATCCACTGGTCGGAATGACTGTCCATAATTAACAAGGAAAAGTTGCTTGTTAGAGTGTTTGTCCATGTTCATAGACTGAATAAGTTTGAGAGGGTCAATTTTAAACTCGCCATTCGGAAAGATAGTCTATGTTATGTACGTTAACTGTTACAAATCAAATTGTGGGGAGATATCCTCAATTGAAATTATCTTTCCGAATGAGTGTCCCTGTTCACGGGCTAAGTAAGGTAGATAACGTTTCGGGCAGTTTTGAAGAAATTTCCTCAAAATGGCAATGCATCGTTCAAAATGATTGTCGTGAAATATATGTTAACTCCGCGGTCATTCCCTCAAATTGGAAATCTACCATTCGGAATAGTACTTCATTTCCAAACACTTACTAAATAGAGCGAAACAGATTTTGAGGAAATTTCCTCAAAATTGAAAATCTATCGTTCAGCATAATTATCTAGGTAGAGCAGACAGCTTTTTGAGGAAATTTCTCCAAAATAGAGCGAAACAAGATTTTGAGGAAATTTCCTCAAAATCGAAAATCTATCGTTCAGCATAAAGCATCAGTTATATTTGCCGTACTTGTGTTTACCAAGAGTCGTGCAATAAACTTGATTGATTGACTGATTAATAATCATCTACATGTAAGTAGAGCAGACAGCTTTATGCGGAAATTTCTTCAAAATGAAAATTACCACAAGGGATGAGCTATACAAGTGAGATGATTGAAACAATTTCCTCACAATTAAAATGTGTCGTTCAGAATGTTTGTCCACGAACACTCCCCAGTGATGTTCTTGTCTTGAATTCCAAGACGCCGTCCAAATACATGCTCACTGGTTTTTGGCAAAAGTGGTATGTTGTTGCTTCTAGTTTCAGGGCAATGTACACTTCATTTTTGGTGAATTCTACAAGAATGAAATGTTCGTCAGCCACACGTCGTCGCTTCTCTGGACTACACGTCGTCCCGGAAGAAACCTGAAATCGACAAAGGCAGATATTTCAGCATGTTGATATGTCCGTGTAATGATTTCGTGCATCCCAATCGAGAGCCCACAATATTCCACGATGTCTGAACTTACAAACATGTAGTGTAAACGTACCATTCAAATGGTGGTAGAAAACAATGAGGGCGTACCGACAAGAAGTCATAAGTAAGTCCATGAGCAAATCATTAAGACAGATGTACAGAAATAAGTTTCTTCACAGATGTGCGTCTTGTTGATCGCCTGGTTGATATCCTCAGATAAACGATCTTTGCCTGACAGGATATCTATTAATAATCCCTCTTCTCAGCCCATTTTTTGTTTTAATTCACATAGCGTGTTATCGCTAATATAATTTACAGAAGGTAACAATGCAGGAATATGTGATGAACATCTAACGCTTTCATTTTATTCCAACAGACGTTATATGATGATGGGGCCCTACCAAAATATCATCCATTGAAAACATAGACCGCTAACATAATCTCCTATAGTTTATTGGTACAAGCGACTGATATCTACTCTATGCTTCATATCAAATGATATGGTTTGTTGTCATGAGTTTCTGCTGTCTGTTTACTAAGACCAAGGGTG
The DNA here is from genome assembly GCA_036873755.1 of Hanleya hanleyi. Taxonomy (NCBI): domain Eukaryota; kingdom Metazoa; phylum Mollusca; class Polyplacophora; order Lepidopleurida; family Hanleyidae; genus Hanleya; species Hanleya hanleyi. The sequence goes on from JAVTVY010020993.1 coordinate 7,277, forward strand.
CATAATATGTACATACTATGACACAGTCATCCTTCCTTTTCAGCTGCTCTGGCCGCCATACCTTAAGAAGCAGCGGCTCTCTCCTGTGCTTCATTTGTGTCAGTCACCAACTGTTGCCTGATATCATTGTTGGATTACAAAGAAATCATCCAGTTGCTAATTATGTCCTATTATTTCTGGTATATCTTGGTGGCTTATAATATTTTTCTGTGACGTCATATAATGACCTACATTAATGGACAAATTTCAAATTCCTAACGGTTTTCCAGTTATAACCCTTTAGTCGCAAAACTGTTGGTGGTTATATCTCGAGAACCAAGGTCAAGGTCAGGCTGAAAATTCAGCGAACTAATACCGGTATAAGGGGGGTACACATGCACTAAATTACAGATTCCTGCATGGTGTAGCTTTTGAGAACAACGCGAACAATATTTTTCACATTGTCCGATATTCAAGGTCGAATCCGATCGTTTTATAAGTAGCGCCAAAAGAAAGACAATATTGTGCTTACTATCTTGTCATTGTTTCTTGAACGTCAGTATGCTACTTTGTAAGTAAATGGAAGTCATATTTTCGATATTTGGTTGCTTATCACTTCGAGAATCAAGGTCAAGGCCGAGTTTTTATACAAGTGCTGACCTTGTGACGTCATGTAGGTCACGTGACCTTATGTTCAGGCTGATCGCATTAGCGTTCAAAATTTGACCACCAAAGTTTGCATTCATTTACAGATGCTCCTGTAGGTGAAATTTAAGGTCACATCCATTTCCATTTCGGTCATTAAAGTGTTCAGTAATGTTAGGAGTATCAATGCCGTACCTTATTTCCTCACAAATAAAGTGTTCAGTAATGTTAGGAGTATCAATGCCGTTTACCTTATTTCCTCACAAATAAAGTGTTCAGTAATGTTAGGAGTATCAATGCCGTACCTTATTTCCTCACAAAATAACGGGTTTTGAAAAACATTAAGAAGTGGAGAAATCGACAGTTACGAGTGTTTTCTCTAACTTAAACGATAGACTCTTTGTTGTAAAGGGTGTAGATTATTTTTCGCGAATCTACACTTCCATTATGTAATTGGGTGAGTATTATTGTACATAGAAGGTGCGGTTACGAGTCGGCTTCTCAAACTCAGTGGTATACTGAAATACTGCATGTAAGCAGACATAGACTTCGTCAAGAAATTCAGCACTAAAAAATCGGTGGTCTCGGTGTAAGAAGAAGTGGTATTGTTGTCTATTTGTTGCACACTTTTGTCCCTTTGGTCAAAACTATCATTTGTCTATGTTGATATTATAATCTAGTTTTTATCATTTTATTGTCTGACTTTGTATTTATAAAATTAACTGGTATTTAGCTGTTGTGCGTGGTCGACACATCGCCTGGTTATCTTCGTTTCAGTTTACGTGGTTAAATTAATAATCGTGTTAATATTTTGTCCGTACCGTCATGACTGCCATAATATAACGAGTTGTATTGATATGATGGACCCGCCGTAAACAATTTCAGCAGGTCAATTCTCGGTCAACTCTTTCGAGGGGACTTGGAGACTTGACGGCAGAGTCGCTCACATCTTCATTGATGAGAGCGTCTGCACTGTGGTTGTCTTGTGCTTGATGATTTGTGTGACTAACTTTTACCGAAGTAACTTCACCGACCGTGGACATAGCTAAGATTCATAGCGTCTCCCTTCCCTCACCGCTATGTCAACGACAAATACATTTCCCTGGTGGTAACTCGAACATCTCCATGGCGCACTTGTTATTACTTTTGCGCCCTATTGGACCTTCATTAACTTGAGAAAATGGGCCGCCATGAATAAAACTACCATAATCGATGTTGTGATCATCCTCCGCTGTATACAGTGGGTCAATAAAGAAGGAAATGCCCATCTTCTTGACCCTCGATCTCAGGTGATTTTGAGGCTCCATAGGGATAATCTTAACGTCTGTAATTAACATATGACCAACGAAGAGCCAGGTAGTCTGCCATTTCTGTATTTTTATTCATGGCGGCCCATTTTCTCAAGTTAATGAAGGTCCAATAGGGCGCAAATGTAATAATAAGTGCGCCATGGAGATGTTCGAGTTACCACCAGGGAAATGTATTTGTCGTCGGCATAGCGGTGAGGGAAGGGAGACGCTATGAATCTTAGCTACCGCGGACATTCCTTGGATGGACAACGAGCACGGATTTACTGTGTTGAAGCGACTCCTTTCTTTATGATTTCGGATGTGGATTTACCACAAAATGCTTTGTTTCACTTGGATTTGTGGTGTGCTTTTCGAGATTTGTTGCAGGTTTAAAACAGCACACGCCTCTTCTCGATTGCGCAATATAAAAGTTCACTAGCCTGTGTGTACTAGAGGGACTATACATGTGTGAAACTAATATGTGGTGGTTGTAGTACATTCTAAAAAAATAATCTACAGTCGCTGAATAGTGTGACGTCACAACTACCGTTTAAAGGGGAGATAACTGCTTTTTTCCCCTGCTCGTGGGGATATGCAAATAGGCTCAAAATTACCTCAATACGATAAACTATGAATTCACGGAGTTTCAGCTCTCCAAGTTTTGTCGTTCCGGAGATAGCACAGAAGTTTGGTAGGGGAGGCCCTCCCCCCCCCCCCCTACCCCCAAGGCCAGATACACTCTAAGAAAAATTCAGGAAATAATCCTGAATATATCAGGCTGCACATCCACAACTCAATTTCAGGGATTTTACCTGAAATTCAGTATTAATTTCCTGAAATTCAGGTATATCATCCATGAATTAAAGCTACACAGCCAGAAAAAACGGTGTTGGCCCAACACCATTTTTTAGTGTTGAGGTGGTGTTGATGTGGTGTTGATAAAAGGTGTTGACATAATTCAACACCAAAATGTGGTGTTGAGGCCAGTTCAACACCAAAAAACGGTGTTGAGAAAATGGTGTTGAAAATCTAACACTGAAAAATGGTGTTGAGAAAATGGTGTTGACCCAATCCAACACTGAAAAATGGTGTCAAGACCAGTTCAACACCAAATACGAAGCTGCGCATCAAAAAAACCCTCGGCTCTGGGTACATTCATAATGCATTCAATTTGAACCAAGATGTCAGGAACACCAAGCAGTCAAGTGACAAATATACAGATTATCAAAAATTTTGCAATTAGAAATGATCCCTAAGATTTCCGTCCAATCAGAGAAACCGGTATTCATTACATAAATTTCTTGACGCATCAATGATGTATACCAAATTTTACAACGAGCATTTGAATGGTATCAGAGATAGAGATCATTAATGATTTCGCATAAATGAAAGATGGCCGCCCGTCCTTCCCGCCACTCAGAGGAACTAATGTGATTATTCATTGAAAGTCTGTTGATACATTGATGCTATATACCAAGTTTCGTATAGAACACTGAAATGGTATCAGAGATATACATCATTAAAGATTTTGCATAAATTAAAGATGGCCACCAAGGTTTCCACCCAATCAGGGATACCAGAACAGTCATTTACCGTAAGTCTCTTGATGCATCGATGATGTATACCAGATTTTACATCAAGCACTTGAACGGTATCAGAGAACGAGATCATTAATGATTTTGCATAAATTAAAGATGGCCCCCCATCCTTCCCCCCACTCAGAGGAACTGATGTGGTCATTCAATGCAAGTCAGTTGTTACATCGATGCTGTATACCAAATTTGGTATAGAACACTTAAATTGGATCAGAGATATATATCATTAAAGTTTTTGCATAAATTAAAGATGGCCGCCAAGGTGTTCGGTCAATCAGATGTCGATGCACAGTATCTGGATGTATCGATGATGTATACCAACTTTCATATAAAACAACTGAATGGTAACAGAGATATGTATCATTATCGATTTCGCATAAATTAAAGATGGCCTCCAGGATTTCCAGTCAATCAGAAAAGCCGGTTTGGTAATTTATTGAAAGTTGCTTGATGTATCGATGATGTATACCAACTTTCGTATTGAACAGTTCAATGGTTTCCGAGATATGGATCATTATCCATTTCGCATAAAATTAAAGATGGCCGACAAAGTTTTCACCCAATCAGGTCCCATTTAAATAGGCTTCTGGTCCTTGACTAGGTAAATAAGCATACCAAATTTGGAATTCTTCAGTGGAACCGTTCTCCGGCTATCTCGCTCACGTACGGACGTACGGACAGACGGACGTACAAGACGACGACAATACCCCATGGCCAAAATTGGCCGAGGGGTAAAAACGGTGTTGACATAACGCAATCTGATTAAAACTCAGACTTAATAAACCGCTCCTCTATCGGACATATCGCTGATTAAGATCTGGGACAGTTCATGTCTTAAATCTGTCGCGCATGTCAGACTGGCGACCAATCACAGTCCAGCCTCACAGGCGAAGAGCTTGTATTGGCGCTTTCCATTTGGAGGCAAAGCCAGCATTGCTCGGGCACAGTAAATGGAACGTGCACAATCAAGGCATTGCCAGCAGCCACGCCGACTACGCGAAATGGAAAGCGCCCTATATTCAGAGGCGGCCAAGTTCGGAGGGCGAGATCAAAAGTTATAGTGTGCCATGCGTGCCCGCAATAAAGCAGGAGCGACTGCAGATGTTTTCTTGCATGCTACGTAAAAAGACACTGTATAGTCGTTCCTACCGGCTACGGGATATCCTTATCTTGCCGAGTGTACGGACGAAACACAGAAAAATCCAACCCCCATGCCGGCGGATGACGAAGTTCTTGCTGTCGACTCCAGTTCATGAGCGATCACCGAAGATCATTATTTGCTCCCCGTTGCTCTCTTTACTCCCCGTTGCTCTCTTTATTTAATGACAGACCAGGTGAAAAGATCAAGGGATATTTCTTGCACTTCTGGATATATAGGTACGGTTATTTTCTTTCATAAAATTAGTTCATAACTGCATCACAACAAAAAAGGAGATTAGGAGATTAGCCGTCACGCTATACTACGAGGTGTCTCATTGGGCGACTATTTGACCCGGAAGCTATTTGATTCGGAGTTCATCTGACAGATTTGTTATAGGAACTGTCCCAGATCTTAATCAGCGACATGTCCGATAGAGGAGCGGTTTATTAAGTCTGAGTTTTAATCATATTGGACAGAATGGCGTTGAAAATCTAACACTGGAAAATGGTGTTGAGACCAGTTCAACACAAAAAACAGTGTTAAGAAAAGGGGGCGATTTTCACCGTTAATTCGGATTTCCGCCCCCTTTGAGGTTGGTGATCGTTTGCAATCGATAAAATATTATTAATAATGTAACATTTAACAGCTCAAAGAATCAATTGTGTGATAAAGACTCCAGAAAAGAGTAACAAACAGCTATAAATACAACAGTGGCTTAACTCAGCTGCCAAATTTCTGGGATGACGCCGTTATTGTCGGCATATAGCACATACCAGTACGTGAGTTCTATTGATATCTCCACATGTTAATCTGTATAAATAACAGCTTTATAGAAGCAGAATAAAACAAAATTAAATCAAATTATCCGCAAAGGGCTATATGCTGACAATAACGCTAAAACAAGTATATATCTGCGTTATTTACTATTTCCTGATCAATAAGTCAATCTTTAAGGCAATCATTCAATCTGTATAATTAACAACCTTATGGAAACAGAAGGGGGAGAAAGTAAAACAGATTATCCGTGCTATATGCTGGTGGCCATATTCCGCTGTGTTAACCCCAGGATTCTGACGGCTGGGTAAGCGCCCTGTAGCTCGCTGTCGTAGGTTTGTTTAAAGCTGAATTGGTTTGAAAAATTACTTTATACCAAGCAAGTAGACAAAGAAGTTGGAATTTTTCAGTCATAATTGCCGTATACGTATAGAGTAAACTTACTTGTACGTATTTTGCCGGTTTATTGCGACGCACAGTGCGCTTTACTGACAGCTTTTCAACTTTTCATTGAAAAAAACCCCACAAATTTGCAAATGACGGACGGATTTTACGAATCTCTGTCTAGTGCTTCCGCCGAGGTCCGCGCGACCCGCATCTATCCTTATTTAAAACAATGCCGGGCTGGCTGGCCCAGAGAATCACTCTGAAAAACACTAAAACGGTCAATATCGTTAATTTATATAACCCAACAAGATACCTTGATATTGAAGATTTTAATAATCTTCTATCTACCATTTCAGGCCCAGTTGTATTTTGTGGGGATTTCAATGCAAAAAACATTTTGTGGGGGAATGAAAATACAGATTATAATGGCCGTAAAATAAGCGATGTTATGGATATTCATGACCTTGTTTATTTAAATGACGGTTCACCTACACGTTATGATGTACATACTGGAAAATATAGTGCCATTGATCTAACGTTATGTACTGGTGATCTAGCCAACGCCTCTGATTGGTCTGTAGATTTATCCTCGCCTTGTGCCAGTGATCACTTTCCCATTCACATTCAGCTTGGCTTTACTTTATTTACTAATGACATGGAGGGTCCACCTAGGTGGAAACTTAAAAAAGCTGATTGGTCTCTCCTTAATAGGGAATGTAGCAATGTGATTACGGAGCAACTTTACAGCCATGATGTAGATACTTTTCATGACAATTTAATTGGTGCAATTAATGAGGCGGCGAATAATAGTATTCCCAGAACAACGGGGAATTCAAATAATTTTAAATTACCTGTTCCTTGGTGGGATAATGAGTGTACTAATGCTATTAAACAAAGGAAAAGGGCTAAGAATAGGGCACGGCATACCATGATTGCAGAAGATATTATTAATTACAAACAAAAAAAAGCTATTGCACAAAAAACTATTAAAACTGCACGTAGAAATCACTGGCAGGAATATTGTTCTAAATTAAATTCTGACTCAAACATTAAGGAAGTGTGGAGTCAGGTTAAAACTGTTAGTGGGAGTAATAAACGCTCCCCTATTCCTACTTTACATCATGGAAATGAGTCTTTTGTATCAAATGAAGAAAAAAGTAACATTCTTGTGGACAACTTTGCTTTTGTCAGCAGTGATGAAAATTATGATGCAGACTTTGTTATTCATAAGGATGAGGTGGAAAAAGACAATTCTCCTTTATTTAATAATATCTGTTTTGATGATATGCCTATCAATGAAGAATTCACCCTATTAGAATTGAAACAAGCCCTACACTCAACTAAATCTAGTAGCCCGGGTGAAGATGGTATTGGCTATGACATGTATAAACACATGCCAGAGTCTTGTCTTAATGTAATTTTATTACTATTTAACACTATATGGGCGCGTATGATTTTACCAAATATTTGGACAAAATCTATTGTTATACCGGTTCCTAAACCAGGAAAGGATGCTTCTAATCCCACCGCATATAGGCCTATTGCTCTCACATCTAACCTATGTAAATTGATGGAGAAGCTTATTAACAATCGGCTTATGTGGTTTTTAACAAAAAATAATATTTTATCCAAATTTCAAAGTGGTTTTAGGAAAAACAGGAGCACTACTGATCATGTGATCACTTTAGAAACCTCTATTAAAAGGTCAATTGCAAATAAGGAATACTTACTTGGGGTATTCCTTGATATTGAAAAAGCTTATGACATGGTATGGAAAAACGGTTTATTGATTAAACTAAGTAATATTGGTATTGGTGGTAAAATGCTTGGTTGGATTAAGGGCTTCCTATCCAACCGACGCATTCAAGTTCGTATGCCAATACAAAATGGCGTCCCTCAGGGAAGTGTTTTATCACCTACCTTATTTAATATTGCTATAAATGACCTACCCGACTGTCTTGATAACAAAGTTAAGTGCTCCTTGTTTGCCGATGATAAAGCTATATGGTTTTCTCATCGAAACTTCAACTTATGTGTTGAAAAAATTCAACAGGCTTTAGATGATATTTTGAAATGGGGGAAAACTTGGGGTTTTAAATTTTCTCCCATTAAATCTGAGGCTGTTCTTTTTACAAAAAAATTTTTGCCTGAGCCACTAGTGTTATTTTACAATGGTGCCAGGTTAAAATGTTCTGATTCATTTAAATATTTGGGGGTTACATTTGATAAATATCTAACATGGCAGGCCCATATTGATATATTGATTAAGAAATGTCAGAAAACTCTCAATCTTATGCGCTGTGTATCTAAACATAGTTGGGGTGCTGACAAAAAAATCTTATTAATGATGTATCGGAGTCTAATAAGATCCCGCCTAGATTACTGTTGCGAGGCATACGACTCTGCGTGTGTCTCATTAAAAAACAAACTAGATTCTATACAGTGTCAGGCTCTCCGCATATGTACTGGAGCATTACGTTCAACACCTTTGCATGCTTTACAGGTTGCTTGTGCGGAAATACCACTATCCATCAGAAGACAAATAAGAACCCTCAAATATTTTATGAAAATTAAACAGTCTAGAAATCATCCAACTAGTGATATTCTAGAACCTTCATGGTATGATGGTTTATTTTGGGATAGTAACGTTAAGCGTTACTTCCCATTTAATATTAGAGCAAACATCTTGTATGAACAAACAAATGCTGATGTTTTCTCTATCCAGAATTGTTTTATGCAGAGTTACCCACCCTGGCTGTTGACTGCACCAAATATATATATGGGATTACATACACAAATTAAAAAATCTGACCCACCCCATATTATTACTGGATATACAAAAGAATATATTAAATCTAATTGGAGTGAATACATGCAAGTGTTTACAGATGCCTCCAAGTGTCCAGATACCGGCAGGGTGGGTGCTGCATTTTGCATACCAGAATTAAAATATTCTAAATCCTTTAGAATTAATAATCATGTGAGTGTTTATACAGCTGAGCTGACAGCTATTTTAATGGCACTCAATTTTATTAGAGATACAAGTATATCTAGAGCTGTAATTTTCACAGACTCTCTTAGCTCTTTACAAGCAATGCTTAACTTCTCTTGGAGCCGGTCTTCAAGTATTTTATATGAAATATTACATTTTGTCACTACGATGACTTATGAAAATATTATAATTTATTTCGATTGGGTCCCGGGCCATTCTGGTATATATGGGAATGAGCTTGCGGACTCTCTTGCTAAGCACGCATCCGCACTTCCAGATATTAATATACATATGGGATTGACCATAAATGAAGCCATGGCTTGTTTATATCCTTATTTTAAATCTAAATGGCAGGAATGCTGGGATAATTCAGAGAAGGGGCGTTTTTATTATCAATTTCAGCCTTCAGTTACAGACGCCTCTTTGAATTTACCAAATCGCCACGCTGAAGTACTTGTTTTTAGACTTCTTGTCGGGCATATTCCCCTGAATTCATATCTCTTTAGATGTAATTTACATCCCACTGGAGTGTGTGATGCGTGTGATGTAGAAGAAGGCATCAGTCACTATTTATTATCGTGTACACGATTTAATAATCAGAGATTAAACTTTTTTAATGAACTTATATGTGCTGGTGTCTTCAATCATACCATGGAATCCATTTTAAAGCCTAGAAAAAACCGTGATGAAGTTTTTATGGCTATTTATAGAGATATACTGCACACACGCAGATTCTAATTTATATTGATTTTATTATTTTGTTCTACATTTCATATCTAGTCTTGGGGCGGGTACAACTGTTACCTCCCCTTCCATCCTGTGGAATAATTTATAATAGTTTTATTGGTTAATTAATAGTACATGCATATTACAAGTTGATGAATAATAAAATTCTTGAATAGTTTAATATATATTTTCTTACCTGTGGTTAAGAAATTATACCAATATTTCTACTCTGAGAAAGAGTTTTGTTTTAAATGGTATCCTTGCTTTTTCTGATTGGACATTTGTGTCCGATGATACCATGAGGTCATCATTCACGGTGTTCATCGGGACAGGCATAGATATTACATCAAATCTCGTTTTTATTCACCACTCTGTTTAATATACATTTTCTTACATTTGCTTAAGGGAGGGGGTTGGGGTAAACAGTTTTATTTTAAATAATGTCTTTGCTTGTTCTGGTTGGACATTGGTGTCTGATGATACCACGAGGTCATCATTCACTGTCTTCATCAGGACGAGTATAGATATTATATCTAATCTAGATTGTTCTCACATTGTCAAATCTAAATCTATATGATGAGTTTAATTTTTGTTTAAACAAAATATGCATGTGCTATATTAGCCTTTTTAGTTCAGTTTTATATATAATTACTTTTTAGAAAGGGTCGTTAGGATTTTATTATTATTAAATTAATTGTGTTGGTCCATACATGCTCCCTTCCTTTTATGTCTCTAACCTCACCATGACATTAAATAAGGCATTTGGAGTTTGATCTTTCTACATATTTTTTAATCCATTACAAATCCGTATAGTTGGATATTTTAAATCAATATATATGTTGTACATCAAACTCAATGCAACGACCTGGCGCGCATAATTTTATTAAATTGAAAGCGCCATCCAAATTAAAATAGTAGTAGTAGCTAGCCCAGAGAATTCCAGAACCAGCATAGCTAACAGTTATAAAGTCGGACAAAGGAAAGACACAAATCTCATGGCCTATAAAGCGTATGTTGATTTCCCACACCTAAGCGCTGCGTTGGTCAGTTCCTTCACCTATATTAAGTGTAAAGACCTATCCGGTGTTGAATGGTTCTGTTCACCTATAAAGTGAATACTGAACGAAATCACCTAGACGGTGCATGCCCACCTACCATAAATTGGTGTAAGCTCTGACAATATGCAGATGCATTCAACTTTAATATATGGAATGGAACACCTATGCCATTCTTTACATAAAATCGTTGTCAATGACAATTATTTCTTACCTAAATGAATTTCAAGGTCGTTTTCTTGAGTATGATGTATATTTTGTGCCAAAAGCAAATATTTGATTTTATCTTATGAAATTTGACATGCTGTTCACGTTGAAAGGCTTCATGGCTACACATAACAGTATGTGTCGAAGTCCTCATCTCGCTGCAGATATACAAAAATATAACCATAAACGGGGTAAGACGGACTTACCGTAATTTTCAGGAAAAGGATGTCGATGGATGATGATCTACCACTGATTACCTGTTACGTTGAAGACTTGAGGGTGCATGTATCGTTATCTAAAAGAGACAATACAATATTTATTGAAAATTCACGAAGACATATATTTATGGATTTCATTTATGCAAAAAACAACACTCATTCGAGATAACACTTTACATAATAATTAACCAATGTAGTGTTTTATATCCGAAAACTATGTTTTCAATTGTTGCCTTCATTAATGTTTCTGTGTTACTGAATGAATGGTCAAGGGCAAGTTGGTCTACTGCAATAAAGAATTATCTTTATACAAACAATGGAACATAATTATATAATTGTGTGTTATAGTTTTTAAAACTTTTTAAAAATACGAATCCAGTTAACAACGCTACAGAAGCTTAAATTGAACACGTATCAGCGGGATCAACATGTTTTGAAGGAACATATATTACATACGACAACTGTGGTCGTTTGAGCGAATGTGTAAGACGATTGTGATTTAGCATGTCAGATATAATGTATAAGATCGTTAATATTGAGAAGTTGAAATGTGAACATGTTAATAAACCAACGGAATGTTTTTCAAACAGAGTTAGATGCAATTTGGGCAAACAGTAATGCACAGTAGTGCTCATATACAGTGATTTCCAAACCTGAAGCGTTTGTATGATGTTATTACATTACAACCACATATGCCCTATGAGATCTAGGCTATATATCAAATAAAACCCTAATCTAATGAAAACCTAGAATAACATTGAACCGACATAGTCTGGTAAGCGATTACTATTATAGCTAAAGGTTGAGATGAAGTTAATCAAGTTAACTAAGTTCCGAAAACTTACTGTCAACCAACAACGTTATGCTGTTGTTGCAAACTGGTGTGCTTACGTTCGTGGACACAAACATCTTGTCTGAGGAAGTTTGAAAATGGAAAAGGGATCAGATGTCCTAAAGGACACACACGTGGTTTGTCAATCCCCCAGTCAAGGCGGAGTCCAGTGGTGTAATTCTATCCATCAGTCGCCCCGTGTTAAGCTAAACTTTAAGATGCGAGCCAAAAGATTACCACCAGGCCAAAGACAGAAATAAGTTAAATTTAGAATAATTCCAAAATAACCGAAAACCAATTCAAACAGCCATGATTTGTTTTAATATTCCGAAAACCTGGACAAAGATGTGCCTGTCTGGTGTCTCTCAATTAGAAAGTTTTAACTATTCCACAGATCTTCATCTGTACTATTAAAAGAGCCGGCGTGGAGGCTAAGAATGTCCGGCCCCTGTCTTTTAACCCAGCTGAGACAATTTTCTTCACATTGCGGACAAGTGTAGGTCCTTGGTTGCAATATAAAAAGATATGAAAAGGACATTCTTATCCATCACACCGGCCTGAAATGTCCGTCTGTATGTCTGTCTGTCACAGATAGAGTCCGTTGACACCCTTGTATGTGAGTTTAAATATACTTCGAGAGAATACTTAAATAATGGTATATAAGCGTCAGATTTGACATTCAGTAGCTAGCCAACATCCATGTTTTTAGTACTAAAATATCGCATAGCGGTACAGCGCAGGATGTACGATACTGCCTACAGAGAAAAGCTCTTGATGAATATTTGTGCTACGTTACCAACTGCTGGCTATTCATTTCGGGTGCCAATTCTGTTCATTTTTTTGGAGTATAAAGCCAGGGTCTCCAAATTCATATAACATATACAGCTGTTGACTGACTAGAAGCCTATCCCAGTTGACTGACCTTGACTTATTTTATCAGGTTCATATACTCTTTATTATGATATAACATGACGACATATAGATAGGCTATCCAAATTAATACCATATATACATCTGAAGATGACTGAGCTCCACTTATTTTATCAAGGCCAGATTCTATTCAGTACAAAACTTCACGTAGGAATATTCCATTTGTCCAAGATCTCCGAATTCATGTTCCATATGCAATTAACCTAGAATAGACCAGACAATTGTTGAAGATGACTGACCTTGATCTGCATTTCCAAGATCAAATCACCAGATTTGATTATGAGCTACAGATAGTTTTATTCTTAACTGTGATGTTATGGCAAACTTGATTCTTTGTGAATGCCAGGATGGTATCCGAGACAGATCCAAGGGGGTCGGGGACAGTAACCAAGGGCAAATCACCATGTGAACCACGGGTTTCATCCTAGTTTCTGCGAATGACCTTGCAATTATTGGGGAACCGTATGTCATCAACACATAGGAAAACAACTTCATACACCATGTGATGGACCTCAGCCTATCCCATAGATACATGTAGTCTTGAGATTATCATGAGCATTGGTGTTCTTTGCGTCCTTTTGAGCGATGGATGAATCTAATGGCGTTATCTATGGCAAGCCAAAGTGCTTCTTATTCCGAATTTCCGATATCGGAAATTCTAATTTCCGCTTGTTGTCACTGAATTTCCGATATCGGATATTCTAATTTCCGATATCGGAAATTGCAATTCCCGATATCGGAAATAGAATTTCCGATATCGGGAATTAGAATTTCCGATATCGGAAATTCAGTGACAATTTTCGATATCGGAAATAGAATTTCCCATATCGGGAATTCAATTTCCGATATCGGAAATAGAATTTCCCATATCGGAAATTGTCACCCAATTAACGATATCGGAAATGAAAGCTCTGGAAGCTTTACAAAACCTAGGGGTGCATTCCACACCTAAATGATGTGCGGCTAAAAACAGGCATGAGTTCGGATCTTCGGCCATAAATAGATGTAAAATCTTTAACAAAACCCTTGTAAAAGTATATATTTTCTAAATGGGCACACTCGTGTTATTATTTCAGGAGACTTGTGAGATGTTGAAATTGAAAAGGAAAGACGTGCAATCCTCCTTAACCATTCTTCAACTTTTCTGAAAAACTCGATAAAATATATGAAAATGTGTCAAATTCTACCCGCAATCCAGCGAAAACGTATGAAATGGTTTTCTTTTTATGTATGTTAAAGTGTTTCCCGTCCAAAGGACAATTTGAAATGGCGAAAAAAACAGGGGTCGATCTACTTGTTTTTAATAAAATTTTATCGCCATAAAGGAATCATTTTGGTCCGCCAGATATTCAATTCCGGACACGATTAACTCTGTAGTGGCGAATGGGTGCGATCAACAAGCAATTGTTATATCCTCGTTTGGAGAAATGGTTACGTCCAGCAGGGTGGTACTATAGATATCAGTTAGCAGAAAGTTAAGAATAATTACCTTGCTGTCAAAATCGGGCGACCTTCCTTATTATAAAATTAGGGAGGGAGCACTTTGTACGAAACCGTGGCAAGTGTGGTGTGCACCCTAGAGTTGCAATTTCCGATATCGGGAATTCAGTGACAATTCCCGATATCGGAAATTGCATTTCCGATATCGGAAATTGAATTTCCGATAACGAGAATAGAATTTCCGATATCGGGAATTGTCCCCCGAATTTCCGATATCGAGAATCCAATTTCCGATATCGGAAATTGAAGGTCATGAATTTTCGATATCGGAAATTTTAATTCCGACATCGGGAATTCAATTTGCGATATCGGAAATTCTCGAATAAAAAACACTTTGGCTTGCCATAGTTATCTCCTAGGTTGTGATTCGTTCATATATCTATCAGCTATTCTTGAAAGCGGATGTAACGCCGTTTTATCTTTCGCAGACAACTACAACTACTTCCTACAAGCCGGTGGGAACAGTTAACTATTCTGCTACTGCAGACAAAGATATAACGCGTGTCAAATCCGTGTTTGGAATCATACTGAAACATATATAATGTTGACGAATTTTGCAATCGGAGACGACTTAGGTGCTTCAAATTACATGCATAAGGGATACTCAGAAATGTTTGGTGTATCGTTCGCTGTTCAAAGTCATATTTGTGAATGCCATCTCTCCCAAATAGATGATTTCAATGTTCCAAATTATTCTGAAGTTTGCCTCACAAACGTATAGAATTAAGGTGCTCAAAATATATGCTATCATTGTCATGTAGATGACAACGTATATACAAATATTTGTTGTGGTTCTGGTATCCCATGCAAGTTTTCGCACATGTAGATGCTCCAAAATGTAGATTTAGGTACTCCAAAGTATAACGGGCCGATAACTCTCAAGCTATTTATATTATATGTCATCTTCATATACATAGATGACATGGGTCCTCCAAATATTCTCGCGTATGCAGGTAATTAAGGTGTCCCAAAATTATCTCCGTTAAACCTTAATTCTTTCTCTCTCGTTCTCTCTCTCAAAGATATCTGCTTATCAGCAACAGTGTCATGTCCCAAACGGTACTTTGACCTCCCGGATGTTATCTCCTAAACAGTACTTTGACCTCCCAGATGTGAGCAGTCAACTTTCAGTTTTGGGAAAAACGCAATCAGAATCCCAGAAGTGTTCTTTCAATAGTCAAAGCTCGTCACAATCAGCTCGTGACAAAACGCGTTGACTCAGCAGGCAGTGTTAACGCATTTTGTCGCAGTTGTGTAAATGTAACAGTTGCGATACAACGCGTTGTGGTACATCCCATATTTATATTGAAATGTCACTTTTCCCTATTGAACCAAATGTTAATTTAACAAAAATTGTGCCCTACTGAACATTCTGTCCATTCTCCGGAATAACAAAAATGAGAGCTGATATTCCGTGACTTTGTAGCTTATCATATTGGGGTCATTTTCAGCCTAGCTAATTGCATACCCCGTGCCCCAGAAATGCTAATTTCAATATACACCCGTATATCTGGAATTACACTGGTCCGAATTTCAAGGTTGTTTAATGGCCTTAAATCCCAGTTGGTAGATAGCAATTCAGAGAAAGGTCTACGATTTTGTGCTTCTGTGAATGATCAACTAAAATGGGCTTAACATTGAAACAAGAGCTGAGCGCTCATATCGCGTGAAAATGTCACGAAGTAAACCTTTGTTCTTGAGTTAATAAACAGGTATAACGTTCATACAGAGCCTCTCTCTCCGTTAAATTAGTAAATGTGTGATTTTTTTTCACAACAGTTTAACTAAATGTAGCTGTTTCTTACATGGATCACACATGGGAGATAACTCTACAGGAAAAATGCCATATACATGCGGGGGAGACAACTCTGAATATTCCAACGTAACACATATATTCAGGTAAACGTGATTCAGTTTTGGGGGACTGTGACCTTGACCTTTGACAATTTGATCTCAAAATGAACATGGTTCATCTTTGCCGTGGAAGGAAGGTATACCCAAAGTTTGGTACCGATCCATACCTTGAAACTAGAGATATCGCATGGACAAATCTTAATGGGTGAATGAACAGAACGCAACATCACATTACACGACCTTGTCTTCGAAAGGCATATGAAAATGTGACTTTTAATGATTTCTTCATTTTGGGGTCACAGTGACCTTGACCTTTGACCCACATATTGGTATGTAAACACATCGTGTCCCTCTAATGTATCTACTGGCACAAAAAGTTCTTTTTAATGATTTCCTGATTTTGGGATCATAGGGATCTTGACCTTTGACCTTGACCTAAATTTTGGTACACGAAGCATCGTCTTTCCTCAATGTATCAATGGACATAAAAAAATCATGATTTTTAACAATTTCATGATTTTGGGGGTCACAGTAACCTTGACCTTCGGCATTGACCTATATTTTGGTACGTGACGCATCATGTTCCCCTAATCTGTCTAATGACACACAAAAAAGTAATTTTTAAAGATTTCTTGATTCTGGGGTCAAAGTGACCTTGATTATTGACCTCGGCCTAAATTTTGGTATGTGACAAATCGTCGTCCCTTAATATATCAATGGACACAAAAAATCATGATTTTTAACAATTTCATGATTTAGGGGTCACAGTGTCCTTGGCCTTTGACCGTGACCTACATTTTGGTATGTGACACATCGTGTCCCCCTAATGTATCTACTGATACAAAAAAGTTATTTTTGATACTTTCCAGATTTTGGGGTCACCGTGACCTTCGTCCTTCGACCATGACCTAATTTTTGGTATGCGAGACTTCATTTTCCCCTATTGAATCCACTAACAAAAAATAGAAATTTGTTTTGATTTCCTGATTTTTCGGTCACACTGACCTTTGACCTCTGACTTCGACCTACATTGGGTATGCAACACATCGTTCCCCTAGGGCATCCACTCACCAAAAATTAGAACTGTAGATGAAAAACTGTCAATGATCAATGGTTTTCTGATTTTTAGGCTACAGTGACCTTTGACCTCTGATCACGACGTCAATTCCGGTACGCGACACATCGTCTCCACCCAGTGTATCCACTCACAAAAAATTGCAACTGTGGATAGAACGAACACTTCAGTGATTTCCTGTTTTAGGGTCAGTGCCCTTTGACCTCTAACCTCGACCTTCATTTTGGTACGCGACACATCGTCTCCCCGAGGGTATCCACTCATCAAAAATTGGAACTGTAGATAGAGAAGTGTCGCAGATACAGTCCGGACACGAGGGACGGACAGACGCACACACGTACGGAAACTGCCATCACATAATACGTCCGCCTTTTTAGCGGGCGTATAAAAATTCTAAAAATATCTGACCGAAAAATCGACCAAAATATTCTCTTTTTTGCAATAGTATCCCTGTGACGTCAACCAAGCGCGTCCATCTTGGATTGTTGTACATTTTCTGGTGAACACCGACGCAAAGTTATAGGTACTTTTCTGCTCCCTAGCTCAAGAGACCAGAACAATAAGTATGGGGCGGGGCGAGGGGGGGGGGGGGATCTCCAAGCCCTGTACAGGTTCCAAAAACCACCCAGGCCATGGGTTAACGTTTGACTATTTCGTACGCCAATGATGACTTGGATATTCTGAGACGGATATTAAAGATTAACGGTCCGAATCTAAAGGCCACCGAGATTGATAGATTCCTGTGGCGTGGAGACTGTCTGACTAAACAAAAGAGATTTCAGGATAACAGAATATAACTGGCCGTAGAGAGAAGTTAAAAGTGTGTGTTGGAATAATGACACATCGACATGTACCAGAAAGTGACCTATTTTCGATGAATATAATCATCATACGTTCTGCAAATTCAGTCGAACACCGGTTGTTACCTCTTTCCAGCCGACAGTCGATTATGGGCATGCTCAAAATGACAACCATATTTTGTACTTGAAAAATTGAGTTTTAGTCGTTTTTCTTTAAATAATGTTTGCCCTTTTTGAGCATAAAAGCAACATTTTTTGTCAGTTTACCTCAACATTGATTTATGTATTTGTATGAAATTTCAATCCCCTATCTGTGGTCTGTGGCAAAGGAGAAAGAAAATTAGTTAACCACCCCCCTCACGTTTCAGGAAAGGATATAACATTAATATCCCGGCTAAAATAAGCGGTGTTCTCCGATAGTCAAGCCAAAAGAGCAATGTTGGTCACTATCTAAATGAAGTACGATGTATTATAATATATTACACGCATAAAATGAGAGACTGGGGCTCGAAAACATGCCCGTGTACGGGTATTAGATGTTATAAAAGATGCTTTATTGCAACAAACATTTTTTTACAAACAAAAATGTGATAAAACAATGCGCCTGTGCAAATTCATAAAAAACCGTCTAGAATATATCTTGCCTTTTGCCCGCTCTTATCTGATACTCATTGAAGAATTGTGGACACAATGCAGGGTTGTATTTATCCCACAAGAGCATACATACATGCATATTCAGATGCATGGTTCGAATATCTTGTAATATTGTAAATTTAACCACACGGATATATATTTGGAAACGTCCTAGGCTTTATGAAGAAATACTTTGCCGTTCCATCTCGCTTTAATTTAATTCTGGCAATAACGGAAATGAAGTGGAAGTAAAGATGCAATAAAAGATGAACTTACCTCGCTTCACAGGCAGCGTTTGGTCGGTTCTCTCGATGGTTGATTAAGAAAATCTGTCCAGAAACATACTTAAGCCTCAGTTTGTCTGTACTTGACGATATAGTATAAGAGATACGTTACTTTCATCTTACATGCATTATAATATTCTGACACAACAATAGTAAGATGCAATATCCATGGGTCTGTCTGTGTCGTCGAAAGTAATGCATCATCTGGTCTTTAACCTTAAAATCTGAACAAAATATCGGAACGTTAAATGCCCGATAAAGCGGCAGGCTTAGCCTATACTGCAGTAGTTGAATTTAGCGTACAAATTATTCGTGTGGTCAGTGAAAGGTCGCGACTTTGACACATCTGGCATTGGTAATGAAACACCACGTTGGTCTCTTCCACAAACCAGGACATGCAGGGGGTGTAGGCGTTTTTGTATTTCTTCGATACATAATATTTGACTACATGGCGACAAATATATACACATATGATGATACATATAGACGCTATAAATACCTGGAATATATAAAAATGAGTGAATAAGCCGATATTGCTGTTTATATATTATTTATCTCCACCCTGTTACCCTGCAGTGACCGTAGAATGATAACCCCTCTCTGTATTAGCCCTGTCTAGATTTCGCTCGTCACAGGGAAAGAAAATACATTGGCAAGATACTGTAGAATATCACTGAGGATTTCTGTTAATATGATGTAGAATTGTTCATGGATGTGGCAATAGATATACGTGGTGCCCTTTTGTTGCGAAACACAAATCGTGGTTACCGGTACGGTATTTTCTGACAAGAACGGCAGGAGCATGAAAGAAGAGTCGCAAGGTAAGGATAATTTAGCAATCTTTTCACTCTTCACCTCAATGTACCCTATGTTATTGTATTCGTGGGCATCCTAAATGTACAGCTCGCCATCAGTACCGGGTGTGATGGATAAGAATATCCTGGTAATTAGTGCCCCTTTTCATATCCTTTTCTATTGGAACCAGGGACGGACACTTGTCCCTAATGTGGAGAAAAGTGTCCTAGCTGGGTTAGAAGATAGGGACCGGTCACTCTTATCCAGTGGACATTCTTAGCCTCCACAAAATTATAGAAATAAAAGCGACCGTCAGTGGGATTCGAACCCACTATAACTCTAAAAATCGAAAATGCTTAACCAGTAAACCTATTTGAAGATGTTAAATTTTCCCAGTGCCAGAAAATTTAGTCCGTTCCACAATACTTCGCCACAGAAAATAATATTCATATATCTACCAATGTGTGCGTGCTGCATAGCAACTACTAGTGACACAATTGTCGCTGATGACACAAATGTCGCAATTACCCATTAAAATAATGTTTCATAAACAACATATGAATAAAACATTGACTACTAGACCATGTTGAAAATCACACTTGGAAATCTTATCATCATACTTCTGGGTATTGCGTACTAGTATATTGTGCTACCGACATTGTATTGTCTATAATGTTCACACTGACGGTAGATTCACCAGTTGAGCCACCGATGAATTTACTTGCTGACCGTCAGTCTCACCAGTCACGCGGAACATTAAGGCACGTAAATGGAATGTAGTCTCACAGAAGTTTCATATACGGCCGCAGGCTAGTTAACGTTTTCGAGTAAGAAAATGTAAACCACAGAAACTTTTCACCGATTCGCAGCTGTTCCGTCCACTCTATGTTAGAATGTACTGAATATGTGACCTACATGATCTACGTTCGACGCAGGAAAACTAGTCTCCCACATCGAGAAATATATAACTACATATTCATTGGACTGTTTAACAGTTCCATCTCTCATCGCGCACATCTCTGAGTGATGTTCTCTAGAAATGTTTTACGAGTTATCCGAGTAAATATTCCTTCGTATATAGGACATATCACACAATCTTTACATATTTGGATATTCAGAACACTCAGGAACACATAAAATGCCAGAAAGCGTAAAGTAGTATATACACTCCTCTCCCAACCCGCACTCCTCTCCCAACCCGAGCTTTAACCCAACTGCCCACCAAGGTATAAATACATATACACACATTGTAGATGCATTATTATTCAAAATCGAATTATCTTTCGCTGTTTCACCCTCAATCTTCCTTCGAGGGATCTAACATTCGCGGTTCAGCTGTGCCGATCGATCAGGAAATCGGTGGATAACTTATCAAACTGTTTCCTGCAATTCGTGTTAAAGCAAACAGTTTCTTTTTGGCTGACCGAGTAGTATAGGAAGTGCAAATCTCTTATCGTTTGTGGAGGGTGAATTGGATAGGGTTGTGGTGTCACTTGCGGTGCGAGGTCAAAGATCGCTTCCGGGTAAAATGCCACAACTATTGTGAGGTTCCGTACGGCCAAGCAACTGGCGGATGGATGCAAAACTAGGACTTCACTAAAAATGCGAAAAAACGGATGTTACAAGCAGATATGCGGAAAACCTCCGTCAAGTGGGTCTAGGTGAAGTAAGCCTGGTCCACGGGTGTGGGAGTGCAAAGAGAGAGAGAGAATTATTTTTAACGTCACTTTCAGCAATATTTCAACTATATAGCAAAATTCTAAGTATTTAGCAAAAACTGGTTAATAACCAAGTAATCCAGGAGTAATCAACACAACACATGTACGTAAACTAGAATTTAAACAACAAACCGATTTCTCTTAAATAACCTAAAGTACAATCTTCCTTTACCCGACCAAAAATACCGACTACAATCTTAAAATCTATACTGTGGATCAGAATATGTTTAACTGTGAGAACTTCGTGACATGGAATACACCTTGGGGCTGGTCTTTTTTAGAAAATGTTCGTGAGTTAATCTTGTATGGCTGATTCTACATCGCCTAATCATGGCTTGGTCGAAACGTTTCCGGTTGCTCATATGAACATTGGATTGGAGCGATATGCAAGAGGTGGGAAAATTTGACTGTTTTCAAAAATTTAAAATTCAGCGATCGAAGCAAAAATCGATGACGTCCTATTTCAAAGCGCGATCCCATCCTTTGTTCATCAATGTTGGGAGATAGGAGAAAAATGGACGCCGTGCTTTTCTGTTTGCGGGACAGTCGATTAATTGAATAAGTTTCTACCAAACGAAGTTAATGCAACTGTTGTCTGTTGAAAATAGCTGACCATGAGTAGTTCATACAGGGGCACATGGACTTGTGGTAACATCGGAGCTCGGATATATGAGTACCAGTATCCCTTCTGGATATTTAGATGGCACATTGACATTCCTGCAGCCTACAGACTTTCTTTAATAGAAAAATGAAATATAACAGAAGCCCAGGATGGGTTGATTTCACTGTTGAATTATTCAAATATGTCGGGAGGACCTAATTATTTTGTTGTGAGGTCAGTCAATTATTGTTAGCAAACCGTGGAGGCAACTATCAATTACAGAGACACTTGGAATTATAACATGTATACTATAACCAGATGAAAAACTGGACACCATTCAAAGGAACCGGTAGGGTGGGACTGGGGGTATCGTTGAGTGCGAACAACCACTTCTCAGCGCCCAATCTTATGCTATTTTCCTGTGTTGTACAGAAGATCACTGGGCTCTCTAATGAGTAAGCATCGGAAACGATACACTCTGAAGAAATGCTGGCGACGCCCATGCCAATTTCGCTATTAAACGTAACATATAAAATTGTCTCAGGATGTTCTGCTGACATGCAGAATTACGTGTGTTTCAAGTTCCTTAATTTCTGAAAATCAATATGAATTCATGAGCGGATATATGCAAATGACAATATAGGGATGATATATGGCATCACACCGAGTAAGAAACTATTCCTGGTCTTTTTCTTCTTTTAGTTGTCTTTTATATCCTACGTTTCATTATTTTTCGATCTCGGTCCTTCAATAAAATAACGCGTCAAACACTGTTTTTGCAAAACTTTATCGGCGTCAGTCACACAAAATGGTTTTCCGGGTCACAAGAGAATGCAGACAAGAGGATCTACCTATTCGTCCTATGCGCAGATACCCTTTCCATTATAACAAGACAAAAATGTGAACATAAAATGTATTATAAATAGTAGACAGGGAAAACAGAGTCAACCACTATGCAGAACACACCACATTTATAAAATGGGTCTGCCAAATCTGGGAAACATGTACACACAGCCTTCATCACAGATTAAAACTTCATTGGGGATCCGAGAAATTCACCTTAAGTCATATCGAAATATCCATACTAATAGTTCGATTAAATCAGATGAAATGATATTATTAACTTACGAACCAAAATTGAAAGAGATAGCATTACCATAACCAATGGTTCCTACGAATTCTAACCCCACTGTGAAAGCCTTAATAATATCAAAACTGAAATATATTCTTAAAGCCATACCCCGACCAAACCGGACTCTCTAACAAGAGCAGTTAAAGGAAATATGTTTTTTCAGTTTGTCTGCAAATCTCCATTCGATAAAATCAAAAGAGGCCGATTTTTCCATAATTGCGATAACGATGGAACATTAGTAACTTCAATTAGCAATGAAGTGGACTTCAGCGAGCATTACCATTCTAATGCCATCTGATATTATCCGTAAGTCTTACACATGGCCATGCTGTAGTTATATTTTCAATCCTACCTGGCCTTTGGTGGGGGGGGGGGGTGGTCTCCCCTACCAAACTTCTGTGCTATCTCCGGAACGACGGAACATGGAGAGCTGAAACTCCGTGACTTTATAGTTTATCATATTGAGGTAATTTTGAGCCTATTTGCATGTCCCCACGAGCAGAGGATCATGGGAAACTTCAAGATGGCGGCCACGTGGGGTCCCACAAAAATGATGTTTTTGTCATATTTCTTCAAAATTTCTGCTTTTCCGCGACGAAAAGTGGGCAAAAACTATTTTATTTCATATCACAATAATATTTACTAATTTATCGTCCAGTTTTGACGGAGAAATTGCATAAATAAAAAATTCGAAAAATCTGACTGAAAAATTGACCAAAAAATGCCGGTTTTGAAAATGACGTCACTGTGACCTTATCAAACCGGCCATCTTGATTTTTTTTTACTTTTTCTGGTAAAGCTTGACCTAAGGGTATAGTGTGGTAAGATTCATCCCCCTAGCTCAAGGGGTAAGAAAAATAGTTAGGGGGGGGGGGGGCGGGCATTTGCCCCCCCCCCTCTCAAGGCCAGGCCAGATAGGGTTGAACTGTTACGTAACAAGAAAAAGTAGTTATCTCCCCTTTAAACGATAGTTGTGACGTCACACTTTTCAGCGACTGTAGATTATTTTTTTAGAATGTACTACAACCACTACATATTAGTTTCACACATGTATAGTCCCTATAGTACACACAGGCTGGTGAACATTTATATTGCGCAATCGAGAAGAGGCGTTTGCTGTTTTAAACCTGCAACAAATCTGGAAAAGCACACCAGAAATCCAAGTGAAACAAAGTATTTCCTGGTAAATCCACACCCGAAATCATAAAGAAAGGAGTCGCTTCAACACAGTAAATCCGTGCTCCTTGTCCATCCAAGGAATGTCCGCGGTAGCTAGGATTCATACACAGTTGCCTGGCCTGTGGGATATTGGATGGTCGATGTCTACGTGTATGTTTTTTTCTCTCGAAAAATTATGAAAATTAATAAATATATATATTTTTGTTTAAATCGATTTTTTTTTAAATATTTTTTCTAGGTGTATTTCTCTTTCATCTTTGGCTCAATTAAAGTCATTCCCTATAATGTCAAGGCGAGTTGCTACAGTTTTCAATTATCTACCATGCACTGTCCTCTATGACATAGAATAAAAGAGAAGTTGGGAATGGAATCGCTCAACACGGTCATTTCAAAACATTCTCAAAACAGAACGAAAGCCTACCTTTCCAAATGCCATCTGTTTATTACTTCCCAAGTGGACCAACCTTCGAAATATATACGCTTTGGATAGATAAACCTTTCCTTGAGGAGAGAAATTCATTCTTCGCGCCAAAACACGACTTTTCAAACTTTTAGCCAGCACTCCGGCAAAAAACACTTCCGTCAGAATTTTGAGAACCGGGCTATACAATATTATCAGCGGCGATTGGTCGAAATTATCTCCAAAAATCATCTCCCGCCCACTGGATTATCTGCCCCTGGCTTTTGGAGATAATTTCAACCAATCGACGCTGATAATATTGTATAGCCCGGTCCTTAAAAGTCCTTAAAGAGTGCTTTTTGCCGGAGAGCTGGCGAAAAGTTCGAAAAGCCGTGTTTTTGGCGCGAAGAATGAATTTCTCTCCTGAAGGGAATGTTTAGATATTCAAAGCGCATACATTCCGAAGGCTGGTCCACTTGGGAAGTAATAAACGGATGGCATTTGGAAAGGTAGGCTTTCGTTCTTTTCTGAGAATATTTTGAAATGACCGTGTTGAGCGGTTCTATTCCTAACTTCTCTTTTATTCTATGTCGTAGAGGACAGTGTATGGTAGATAATTAAAAACTGTAGCAACTCACCTTGACATTACAGGGAATGACTTTAATTGAGCCAAAGACGAAAGAGAAATACACCTAGAAAAAATATTTAAAAAAAAATCGATTCAAACAAAATATATATATTTCTTAATTTTCATAATTTTTGGTTGAAAAAATATACGTAGACATCGACTATCCAATATCCCACAGGCCAGGCAACTGTGGTCAAGAAGATGGGCATTTCAGTCATTATTGACCCCGTGTATACAGCGGATGATGATCACAACAGGGAACGGAACTTATTTCCTTATTCCCGTTTCGATATTCTAAATCGCGATATGTGAAAGTAATAACCTTCATGAAAATCGATATATTTCGACAACCATTATGTCTTTCGTAACACGAATAGGACCATGTTTTCCCCAATAAATTGTTTTCCCTGTAAATATAAATTTCAGAAGAATATGTGCTATTAAGTACATTTCTAAAGGGTTTGTATTTGTTGCTCCCAATCACCCAGAAATCGAATTTGCGCCACTTTTAGAGTGGCCTAGATATCTTCCTAATACATTTATCTATCTTCCGTAACCCAGCTTTGGGTGTCTAACTTGGAGATGCCATACCCTCCGAGACAGCGCTAGATTGGTATTATCTGGATATGGGCAATTTACACCAACTCTATTTGTTGCTCCCAATCACCCAGAAATCGAATTTGCGCCACTTTTAGAGTGGTCTAGGTATCTTTCTAATACATTTATCTATCGTCCTGGCCCAGTTTTGGGTGTCTAACTTGGAGATGCCATACCCTCCGAGACAGCGCTAAATGGGTATTAATTAGCTAGACACCCAAAACTGGGGCAGGAAGATAGATAAATGTATTAGGAAAATATCTAGACCACTCTAAAAATGGCGCAAATTCGATTTCTGAGTGATTGGGAGCAACAAATAGAGTGGGTGTGAATTGCCCATATCCAGATAATACCCATTTAGCGCTGTCTCGGAAGGTATGGCATCTCCAAGTTATACACCCAAAACTGGATCAGGAAGATAGATAAATGTGTTAGGAAGATATCTAGACCTCTCTAAAAGTGGTGCAAATTCGAGTTCTGGGAGATTGGGAGCAACAATACAAACCCTTTAGAAAATGTACTTAATAGCACACATTTTGAAGCATTCTTCTCAAATTTATATTCACAGGGAAGACAATTTATTGGGGGTGGTCCTATTCGTGTTACGAAAGACATAATGGTTGTCGAAATATATCGATTTTCATGAAGGTTGCTACTTTCACATATCGCGATTTAGGATATCGAAACGGGAATAAGGAACAAGGAACAACATCGATTATGGTATTTTTATTCATGGCAGCCCATTTTCTCAAGTTAATGAAGGTCCAATAGCAAATGTAACACAGGAAGGAAGCAATCAGAGATTGCTCAATTGTATGCCCCCCGCTTCCACTTTAATCCGACACTGCCCCGCCATGGTTGGTGGAGGCCTAATTTGGATAATTATAAAAATTCTGTTTCAGTGACTTTTTTGCCATGCCTCACATAATACATATTCCAAATATCAAGCAACAAGTGATAATACGATGCTTCGATGCAAGATGGTCGCCAGGGCTTTCGCCAAATCCGAAAATGTGACCTGGTTATGAGACCTACATTCCTTGGGAGTATATTGTGGTGAAATTATGAAGCGATCAGTGAATTTTGTACCCAATTCACTGTTTTTGGGGCAATTTCATACTTTAGGACCTATGTTGTCTGCTTTGGAATGTAGAATAACATATAATATAGCCATTTTCCTGGTTCAAATCAGTTATGGACTGAGATCCAGCTTGGACAAATAAATATATCCCATTCACTTAGGTTTAAACAAAGGGCCATAACTCTTGAAAAATATAACCGAAAACAGAGAAACTTCACGCAACACACCTATGGGTCACTGACCACATATCATGCGTATTTCATACTTGTTCATACAATATTAACCGAGATCCAGCCCTACAAATCCCAATTCACAAAGATTTGAAGAAAAAAGGGCCATAACTCTTGAAAATATAGGCGAAATGTGGAGAAACTTCAAGCTGCACAACTACAGGGCACTGATCACATATCCTGCAAATTTCATAATTGTTCATACAATATTCACCGAGATCCAGCCCGGACAAGTTCCAATTCACAAAGATTTGAAGAAAAAAGGGCCATAACTCTTGAAAATATATACGAAACGCGGAGAAACTTCACGCTGCACAACTACAGGGCACTGATCACATATCCTGCAAATTTCATAATTGTTCATACAATATTCACCGAGATCCAGCCCGGACAAGTTCCAATTCACAAAGATTTGAAGAAAAAAGGGCCATTACTCTTGAAAATATACGCGAAACGCGAAGAAAACTCACGCTGCACAACTACAGGGCACTGACCACACATCCTGCAAATTTCATAATTGTCCCTACAATATTAACCGAGATCCAGCCCGGACAAGTCCCAATTCACGGAGAATTCAGGAACAAAGGGCCATAACTCTTGAAAATACAAGCGAAAGGTGGAGAAACTTTACGCTGCACAACTGTGGGTCATTGACCACATATCATGCAAATTTCATACTTGTCCATACAATATTAACCAAGATCCAGCCCGGACAAGTCCCATTCACAGAGATTTCAGAAAAAGGGCCATAACTCTTGAAAATTATACCGGAACTCGGAAAAAACTCCATGCTGCACAACTACGAGCCACTGGCCACATTCCATGCAAGTTTCGATCCTGTCCATCAAATATTAACCGAGATATTGCCCGGACAAGAAATTCGGACGGACAGACGGACAGACGGATGGACAGACGGACAGACGGACAGACGGACGGACAAAGCGATCGCTATATGCCCCCCCTCTAGTTAGAGGGGGGGCATAATAACAAGTGCGCCATGGAAATGTTCGAGTTTCCATCAGGGAAATGTATTTGTCGTCGGCATAGCGGTGAGGGAAGGGAGACGCTGTGAATCTTAGCTATGTCCACGGTCGGTGAAGTTACTTCGGCAGAAGTTAGTCACACAAATCAACAAACACAAGCCAACACAGTGCAGACGCTCTCATCAATGAAGATGTGAGCGACTCGGCCGTCATGTCTCGAAGTCCCCTCGAAAGTGTTGACCGATAATTGACCTGCTGAAATTGTTTACGGCGGATCCATCATATCAATACAACTCGTTAAGGCAGTCAGGACGGTACGGACAAAATATTAACACGATTATTAATTTAGCCACGTAAACTGAAACGAAGATAACCAGGCGATGTGTAGATCACGCACAACAGCTAAATACCAGTTAATTTTATAAATACAAAGCCAGACAATAAAATAATAAAAACTAAGATTATAATATCAACATAGAGAAATGATAGTTTTGACCAAAAGGACACAAGTGTGCAACAAATAGACAACTAATACCACTTCTTCTTACACCAAGACCACCGATTTTTTAGTGCTGAATTTCTTGACAAATTCTATGTCTGCTCACATGAAGTATGTCAGTAGGCCTATACCGCTGAGTCCGAGAAGCTGACTCGTAACTGCACCTTCATTGTACAATAATACTCACCCAATTACATAACGGAACAGACCGGCTATGGAAGTGTAGATTCGTGAAAAATAATCTACACCCTTTACAGCAAAGAGGCTATCGTTTAAGTTAGAGAAAACACTCGTAACTGTCGATTTCTCAATGTTTTTCAAAACCCGTTATTTTGTGAGGAAATAAGGTACGGCATTGATACTCCTAACATTACTGAACACTTTATTTGTGAGGAAATAAGGTTCGGCCTTGATACTCCTGGCATTATTGAACACTTTATTTGTGAGGAAATAAGGTATGACATTGATACTCCTAGCATTACTGAACACTTTAATGACCTTTGACTTACAGGAGCATCTGTAAATGAATGCAAATTCGGTGGTCAGATCTTGAACGGCTAATGCGATCAGCCTGCAAATAAAGTTACGTGACCTACATGATGTCACAAGGTCAGCACTTGTATCAGATCTCGGCCTTGACCTTGATTCTCGAAGTGATAAGCAACCAAATATCGAAAATATGGCTTCCATTTACTTACAAAGTAGCACACTGACGTTCAAGAAACAATGACAAGATAGTAAGCACAATATTGTCTTTCTTTTGGCGCTACTTATAAAACGATGGGATTTGACCTTGACCTTGAATATCGCACAATGTGAAAAATATTGTTTGCGTTGTTCTCAAAAGCTACACCATGCAGGAATCTGTAATTTAGTGCATGCGTACCCCCATGATACAGGTATTACGTCGCTGAATTTTCAGCCTGACCTTGACCTTGGTTCTCGAGATATAACCACCGACAGTTTTGCGACTGCAGGGTTATAACTGGAAAACTGTTAGGAATTTGGAATTTGCTCATGAATGTAGGTCATTATATGACGTAACAGAAAAACATTATAAGCCACCAAGATATACCAGAAATAATAGGACATAATTAGCAATTGGATGATGTCTTTGTAATCCAACAATGATATCAGGCGAGAATCTCCATATTTACAGCAAAGATAATCGCTTTATTGAAACTGAATCTGTCTATGTTTTGAAGGAGCGCATTCTACAGTTGGTGACTGACACAAATGAAGCACAGGAGAGAGCCGCTTTTGCTGAAGGTGTGACGGCCAGAGCAAGGGCTGGGCTGAACAGGAAGGATGAATGTGTCACAGTATGTACATATCATACACCCTTGGTCTTAGTAAACAGACAGCAGAAACTCATAACAACAAACGATATCATAGAGATTTGAAGCATAGAGTAGATATCAGTCGCTTGTAGTCCAATAAACTATAGGAGATTGTCTTATGGGTCTATGTTTTTAGTGGATGATATTTCGGTAGGACCCCATCATCATATAACGTCTGTTGGAATAAAATGAAAGCGTTAGATGTCCATCACATGTTCCTGTATTGTTACCTTCTGTAAATTATATTAGCGATAAAACGCTATGAGAATTAAAACAAAAAATGGGCTGAGAAGAGCGATTATTAATAGATATCCTGTCAGGCAAAGATTATTTATCTGGGGATATCAACCAGGCGATCAACAAGACGGCCATCTGTGAAGAAACTTATTTCTGTACATCTGTCCTAATGATTTGCATCATGGACTTACTTATGAATTCTTGTCGGTACGCCCTCATTTTTTCTACCACCATTTGAATGGTACGTTTACACTACATGTTTGTAAGTTCAGACATCGTGAAATATTGTGGGCTCTCGATTGGGAAGCACGAAATCATTACACGGACATATCAACATGCTGAAATATCTGCCTTTGTCGATTTCAGGTTTCTTCGGAGACGACGTGTAGTCCAGGGAAGCGACGACGTGCGGCTGACGAACATTTCATTCTTGTAGAATTCACCAAAAATGAAGTGTACATTGCCCTGAAACTAGAAACAGCAACATACCACTTTTGCCAAAAACCAGTGAGCATGTATTTGAACGGCGTCTTGGAATTCAAGACAAGAACATCACTGGGGAGTGTTCGTGGACAAACATCCTGAACGACACATTTTTATTTTGAGGATATTTGTTTAATCATCTCACGTGCCGTATAGCTCATCCCTTGTGGTAATTTCCATTTTGAAGAAATTTTCTCAAAAGCTGTCTGGTCTACTTAGATGATTATCAATCAATCAATCAAGTTTATTGCGCGACTCTTGGTATACAAAAGTATGGCAAATATAACTGATGCTTTATGCTGATAATTATGCTGAACGTTAGATTTTCAATTTTGAGGAAATTTCCTCAAAATCTGTTTCGCTCTATTTTGAAGAAATTTCCTCAAAAAGCTGTCTGCTCTACCTAGATAATTATGGTGAACGATAGATTTTCAATTTTGAGGAAATTTCCTCAAAATCTGTTCCGCTCTATTTAGTTAGTGTTTGGAAATGAAGTACTATTCCGAATGATAGATTTCCAATTTGAGGGAATGACAGCCAGAGTTAACATATGTTTCATGACAATCATTTTGAACGATGCATTGCCATTTTGAGGAAATTTCTTCAAAACTGCCCGAAACGTTATCTACCTTACTTAGCCCGTGAATAGGGACACTCATTCGGAAAGATAATTTCAATTGAGGATATCCCCCCACAATTTGATTTGTCACAGTTAACGCACATAACATATACTATCTTTCCGAATGGTAAGTTGAAAACTGACCCTCTCAAACTTATTCAGTCTATGAACATGGACAAACACTCTAACCAGCAACTTTTCCTTGTTAATTATGGACAGTCATTCCGACCAGTGGATCAAATTTCCCAAATGCGTTATCGGCGTTACTAAGCAAAAACACTGAACCCTATTCTGAAAGGCAGATTTTGATTTTGAGGAAATTTCCTCAGAATAACCTATGCTCAGCGTATGAGCATAGGCAGCTATTCCAAGCAATGTATTTTCCTTTTGAGGAAATTTCCTCAAAATCAAATATCAATCGAAATGATTATTCTAAGTTTTGGAGGCCCTGTCCTTAGCTACAAAATTATCATTTTCTCAACACATGTCTTCATGAAGAATGATTCCAAACGACATACTCAGCCGGCAGACATGAAAGATAGATTGCTATTTTGAGGAAATTTCCTCAAAACGTCCAGGCCATAGCTACATATCCTTCCGAGCGATCTTACTCAGCCGGTAGACATGGAATATAGATTGCGATTTTGAGGAAATTTCCTCAGAACGCTGTCTGCTCTTGTCAACGTATGAGCATGGACAACCATTCCGAACAATATGTTTTCATTTTCAGAACATTCCTTCAATATGCGGCTCATGAGATGGATAAAATATGAACCATTAGTTAGTTGGCAATGAATATTTTCTTGAAAATACACAATTTTTTCAATACTATTTGCATTGGTTTGTTTTCTCTATTCTATATTTTGAGGGAAAGTCGAGACAGTCCACTATTATTTTGGACTTCGTTCTTAGTCGTATGATGTCACAGGGGTTATATTCAGTTAACCAATGAACACAAGTAAAATATTATGGCGTTACCAAAATTGGCTTCGTAGCAGGGAATATTCAGTCTTAGTTTCACAATTCAAGTGTAATACATCAGAAGAATAACAATTAGGTTTGAGCGGACATGGATGCTGAATGCCATCATCCCCGAGCTGGTGAGCTGACTTTTAGGTTAGTGACCTGAAATGGTGCACGTTGCACAAGAGCCGCGCTAATCACAGTTATAACAAGAGCCGTGAGCTCACATATCTCCAGCCGAATTTTCCCCTATCAGATGAGACCCCCAAAAATACTAATACTTATTTAACATTTCTCAACATGGAAAAAAAAACCAACAGATAAAATCTGAACTTGAAACGATGGGTCAGTCATCTTTAACTTTATTCTGAATTATCACTAGATGCATACATATAATTAATTCGGAAAGCCTGGCTAGAATTCTTTCAGATATATCATAATAAACAGAGAATGACCTTGACATTCAGTTTAATTCGTTTTGAAAATTTATAGGGAAATGGAGTCCTTCAATGAATGAATTGTTTCAATATTCGGAGCAAGTTTCAAAATCTAATGATTCACATCAAATCTCACCTTCTTGGGCCTATTTTGCTTCTATCTGTGATACTGTGTTTGTGTTCTACAGATCAAGGAATCCATTCAGCTTCAAGGGATCCATCAAGAATTTTAAATATACTTCTATACTCGGCAATCAATTGCTCTGAACTGCAGTCCAAATTGATTAGCAATGCGATGAAACTTACTGGACAGGTTGAAATTTGAATACTAGTAGATTATCTCTCATGGTTTCGTAATTTGTCACTCAAGCTCCAACGGTAAAGTCATGTGAAGTTAATGTAGCTCTCATTCTATAGCTCTTATAATTCGCATTCATACTCGTTTGACATAAAAGGAGAACAGCGTATTTCCATTTGAAACTCAGATTTGGAAGCCAGTAACCTTCAACAGCTGAACTGCAATTACTAACTGTATCAATAATTGATGCAGTTGCTGCTAAGAAATGTATAATAGATACAAACGGAACTATTCGTTAAGAAGATATGCTGATCATTTTGGGCAAAGAGTACAGCTTGTGTACTTTGTATTTTAAAAGGAACAAATGTCATAGTTATGAAAAATGAAAGTGACATATCTACTACCATATACAGGAAAAAACTGAAAGTGACATATCTACTACCATATACAGGAAAAACTGAAAGTGACATATCTACTACCATATACAGGAAAAACTGAAAGTGACATATCTACTACCATACACAGGAAAAACTGAAAGTGACATATCTACTACCATATACAGGAAAAACTGAAAGTGACATATCTACTACCATGTACAGGAAAAACTGAAAGTGACATATCTACTACCATATACAGGAAAAACTGAAAGTGACATATCTACTACCATATACAGGAAAAACTGAAAGTAACATATCTACTACCATATACAGGAAAAACTGAGAGTGACATATCTACTACCATATACAGGAAAAACTGAAAGTGACATATCTACTACCATATACAGGAAAAACTGAAAGTGACATATCTACTACCATATACAGGAAACCAACATACATTGAACAGTACACAAAATGGACAAGCCAAGTACCGCTGACACATAAAGAGAGCTTGATTAAATCGCTTATCAATCGGGTCTGAAAAATATGCAACAATTACAAACTTGTTTACGATGAATTATACCACAACAAGAACATGCTATACAAAAATGACTTTCTCGTGTGGTTCGTTGACAAGCTTTTGAAATCTTATCTTAAGAAAATCATTAACTAGTCATCTACACACTTGAACATATTCAATATATGATAACACCTGTTCAGACATTCAATTGTCGCCTTGTAGCTTTGTAACTGTGCATATAACATAGTTTGTCGTTTCCTTTCTCGCTGTATTGTACTTTTAGCTATTTATGTCAGTTGATTTTACGCACACGTATATATATAAACCTGCCTGTACCCCCTCTCAATGCATTAGCGTCTCTCTGGGGCCTTTCAAAGGTAGGAAAATACGCTATATATCGA
Organism: Hanleya hanleyi; assembly: GCA_036873755.1. Lineage (NCBI taxonomy): Eukaryota > Metazoa > Mollusca > Polyplacophora > Lepidopleurida > Hanleyidae > Hanleya > Hanleya hanleyi. Next base: position 41,711 of record JAVTVY010020993.1, read on the forward strand.
ATTGCAGTAGTCGCTATATTTATTGTGTGATATGTGTAAGATTCTCATATTACCTGAGTGATTCTTCATTCAGGAGGTCGAAATAATGATACGGATTATTGTCAGAAATATTGAAATAACTGATGGCGGAAACATAGTAAGCTGAAAGGGAACTGACGAACTCATGTAAGCTCAGTTTCAAGGTTGTCGCTGGCCGCAGTTCACTCATCACACCATGAAGAACATGTACATACTCATTCATTATTCACCCGTCGTCCATTAACAAATTTTCGCGTCCATAATCCATAGACCTAATTCATATAACAGCAATAACATTAGCACGATTTTTAAAAAAAAATAATATAGTACACATAAATATAGGCTAGTTTCCTGCAAGGGAGAAGCAGTCAACAGTTTTAAATGATACCAGCAAGACATCATGATGTTCCAAATATATCAAATCCGTATCTCTGTTCACTATTCTTAATCCAAATGATTCTCGTTGTAAAGTCTTTCTAGATAATGAATTAGCTCAGTCACGCTTTGATTGAGGATGTTTATATAAACACCGTGAAAGTCTTGAAGCACATGGATTCATAGGTCTCTATCCCCGTGTTAAGCGGAATTAGACACATGTTACAAAACTGAGCGCCGTAGATCGTGTACGCTACGCCCGTATTTCTCTATCAGCATGCGATATATATCGCCAAATTTGAAAAAGAATACTGTGAGTGGAGGCGCTTGTTGGCATAGCCTGTTTTACAAGTTTCTCAAATAAAGTTCCATGATGTTGATTAAAATTGTCACATTTTACCCAATATCTATCAAATGCTACCAGCTTAGATATTTTACGCCATCTGCGTGTCCCAATGGAATACTACTGTCCAGAAGAGGATAGTTTACGATGTCGAAATTGCACTCATCTCTGTTGTCTTAAAGTCGACGAGAGAGAAGGGCCTTTTCATTTTGATAAAGATATATGTCTAAATATGATGTACCGTTTGGGTTATGTATAGTTTCCAGTGAAGGTGGATATATATCCTTTCACAACGGTGTATATATATATATATATATATATATATATATATATATATATATATATATAGTGAAACTGCCTTGTGTGCGGCGAATATAATATTGTTAAAAAATCATGACGAAGTCAACTGGTTTGATTTCTGGCTAACTAGTTTCACCGTGTCTCGACGGTTTATCAAAGCTTTATTCGATCAAATAAATTACGGCTATTTATACATACACACATGTAATATTGACTTGGATACTGTAGTCTAAGCGACAGTATATCTAACGTTAAACAAGTTCATACATGGAAATATAACAATCGACGGATTTCAATACATCATTCACAGTATAACCCGTATTATTACAGACAATAAACAATCTGAACAATCGAGAGAATTAAACAAGAGTGTTAACAGTGAGTTAAATTTGCAAACTATCGGATTAACATAGAGACGATCAATTACAATTATTCTCTCTGTATATATATATATATTTAAAAGAGAACAAATAAATATAGGTCAGCAAAAAGGGGGCTCAGGTTCATAGTTCTCATAGGAATACCTATATGCTGTTGATATATTGCGTTGCCAACATTCACATCAATATTATTAATGAGAAATTTTATTAATTAAAATCTATAAACAAAGAAACGTCCCATGAATGATAAGCCTTGTATGTAGTAGAGCTACGGAATGCTTTATGGCTTCTGACATTATTATATTGGCGATGAGTTTTCTTGAATAATATTTTGTCCGATAATAATAATGAACTAAGACGGCCAATAATGTCCTGAAATCTCGACATAAACTTATCCAGTATGTGCTTCATAACCCGTTCCCGACAAAATCCGGTGTTGTCGAATGAAGCGCTTCTTAGAATCTACTCTATGCTACATATTTTTGGAAATGAACCTTTTTCCAGGAAATGCTCCGGGTCAATGATTCGAGCAACCTACGACAACTCCATTTTATACTATGATATAATTGGGGGTGCATCTACCAAAGTAGGTCAGACTCGAGTCTAATCGACAACACACTTGGCTGTGTGATTTACCAGAGCAATGGCGACGCTTACATTTGTTGAAGATTGTATTCTTATTTGACTGGCCTTCTCGGTACTTCCCGGTAAGTAATTCGTAGACTGTTGATTATAAACATGTGCTTTAAACTGTAACAAATTTTGGGAATGATTCCGCCCATCCCAAAATTGTTTCGTTATCCCTGAAGCCTGGGTACACCTTCAATGATCAAATATAGGCTCTCCAAATGCATACTACATACTGATGAATGATCACGAAAATTCCTAGATTTGACCGACTTTGTCCAATTGCATCAAGGTCAAATTCCAGTTATCGCATTATCCCGAAGGGTCATTGCGAGGTTTTCAAATTACACTATAATACATATGCAACTAGAGATTGACCAAATACCTATTCAAATTGATCGTTTTTGACCTATTGCATTAAGAGATATCTTTTGAAGAGGCTTTCCATACAGCATACAACGTCGCTGGTGACAGATTAGACTCATATTCCAAATCACCGACTCTGACCTATGTTTTCAAGGACAAATTATAATATAGTATAGGGAGAGAGAGAGAATCAACTTTAGCAGGATGATAGCTATTTCCACATTTAGACCATATGTAACTGGTGATGGATGATTTTCCAAGGTCAAATTCATTTTTTTACGAAATTTTATGATGGATCACACCTAGACTATCAACATTTGTGTCTTTTAAGTTGCGAGTTCTATAGTCAAAGTTGTGTGGGCGTATATATTGAAACACATATGGCGCTTGTTGCTACAAGAGAAAATTCTCCTAAAAACGCCTCAAAATACCAAACAATAGGCCAGGTACATAATTTTTGTGTTAATCATCATTCCGTTTTTATGCACATGATCTTCCAAAAAAAAATTATTCACCGTGTAAACTGTAAAATATGACTGTACACGTTTTGAATTACAACAAAAAATTGATCCCAGAAAAAACCCATATGTTTGAACGTATTTGATCGTCACACGATCCCTTCCCATCTTGCCTCAACTATAACCTATATGCACATGGAACTCAGCAGATAGGCATTCCATCAACATTTCTCTCCAGTGAGAGTATTCTTAGTATTCTTGAAGTATTCTTGCCTATACATAACGCATTGATTCACATAAATTGGTGTCCTAAAGTACGCCCACTATAAGTATTCTGCACCATTCGAATGACCTGTAGCATAATATTCATTTTAACCGTTGGTTATTCCTTCATTCAGCAGCTCGAGAGGTCACTATCACAGCTGCAAACAGGGAAATAGAAACCAATGAGGGCGAAAATGAAATCGCCTTACCGTGTTAATACAATATGAGCAGATAATGTCGAAGGGAGTTGACTCGAATGGCGGAATAACTGCCGAGGAAGGCTTTGCTTATCATCTGGGGGAAATGCTGGAATGTATACTTGTGAAATGTTATTGTTTCGATATATACATGACTGCGTCTTTACTATTTTGGAAATCGTGTTTAAGGGGACAAAATGGCATTGTAATAAATATCACTTTTGTTAGTCATAGACATATATCATTCCTCTCAAAGGGAGAACATTTTTTTGTATAGGGGAACATTCCTCTGTATAGAATTACAACACATATAAGGGAAGCTGTATAGAAAACTCACATGATCGCCACAATCACTGAGCCGGTTTGAGCCAGTTGAACTCTTCCTGAAAAATACTTTACTGTCCTCATATCTCCGATATTTCCCCGTAGCGTAGATGACTCACATGACCTTGGAATGGTTCCATAATATGCTACAGGAGATCGGGCACAATATGACACCAACATTTGTTTTTTTTTCCATTTCCAGTATTACTGATTGACCATTCCTCTATTTTAAGTTTTATTTTTTGAAAAAACGAGCACCACCTTTGTTATCAAGAAAAAAAAACAACAAAACAAAAACAGTCCCACTATGTTTGTAGGTGGAGACACATACATACTGGGAAAAGTTTAGGGGTTCTGTGCGAGACAAGTAGTATAGAAATGCGAAATTCGGTATTATTTTTGTCAAGCTGAATAGAGTGTCACCCATGTTGGTCCGCCGAGCCGTGACACGCCCGAGCATGTCCGATACGCAGCGAAGTTTGAATATAGGTACCGTTAATAAACATATGGGCTTGACCATGTATCGGTCTGTAACCCGTTCATGTTCAGGATTGCAAATGGCGCCAGATTATTCAATAGCTCGGGCGTAAGGGCAAGATCTATACAATTTATACTCCAGGAAGAATACTTAGTAGGGTGCATGTACAATTTGATATCTGAACAAAATTCGGAAAACGGCGAGTGATAGCCCGAAATACAAGAAACATTAGTTGGATGTGTGGATTCGATCGATACGGCTTGCGCTGTTGACTACCACGGAAGGTATTTAAGGGGTGACGAAATCATGCGCATGTGTACTCGAGGAGCCTATTGCTGGAGTTTTGTGGAATAGGTGGGCCTTAAGGGGTCAATATGTGGCGTGGTTGGTGTTATAGTGAAGTTCCTGTTGAGTATAGTCAGGTGGGAACGTTGGCGTCAATCTGCGCATGCGCAGTCAGCGAGTAGGAGAGAAGGAGAATGTGGGATGGGAGTTAAGTGATCCAAATGTGTCATGCTTGGCATCATATTTTGTACAGCAGACTTAGGTGGTGACGTTCATCTGTGGGAGGCGCTGGCGCAGTCAAGGTGTAGTGAAGAAGGTCCATGTTCGCCTGTGTTCATCCGCACTCGTAGTAGTAGAGTAGTTTTGGTGTGGGTTGTGTGGGTGGTTGACCACAGGCAGGGTCACATGTGCGTCTGGTCTTGCTCCAGTCGCGGTAGAAGTATGATGGGTGGCCTGCACATGGACTACCGGAATTGGAACGCTTTAACGGAGACTACAGGAGTTACAGACCTCGTTGGTGTTTCCTCCAACTAAGAATTCTGGCCCCAGGAAATAATAGCTTAAATTGTTCTAAGGAAAGCTATTGTTCTCCAAACGACCAGCGCAGTATCGCAGTGATGCGTTAGTGAGTGAGTGATTCATTGCCTGGGCTGCAAATGTGACAATCATGAAGATATTGGTTTCAGCGACTAGGCCAGGAAATATATCCTTCTGAACAGAATTACGAATTACCCGTACCATAAATGTTTATTGAGACGTTTAAAACGCAGTGACGCCATGACGATGGAGAGTAAGATCCCCTACACAAACAACCTCTCGTTCACACAAACACACATACCTAGCCACTTACGTCTGAACTCCATGACGCAATCAGATGAGAGGAAGAGAGATCGTAAACGCCTTACTGCCTTATTTTAACGCCTTAACGCCCTACCGAAACGCGACTACCTAGTATTGACGTCACCACCAATAGAGACGTCATGGCCGGCGGTGACACAATGGTCGGAAGTGGTATCATACGCCTGCCTGCTCGCCTGGTTGTGCCACCTGAAGTTTGTAGTCTATAGGGTGCACCAGGATATCGGCTGCGCCACTAGGCGAGCGCACATGCGGACGATGATGTCACTTCCGTTCATGACGTCACTTCCGCCGATGACCATACCCAAGACTCGGTCACGGCAGATGAGCAAGCCAGGCTTTGACTCACCCTCGGTTAGTTGTGAACCAGCTGTTTAGCCTTAAAATGCATGATAATGTCGCATATACACTTATTTCCTGCTGATAAAAACGTTTGATTAAATTTATCTAAGCCAGGGAAGTATCTCCAATGTATCTACCTCCCATTATATATATTTGGAAGTTTTTTAATATGATGGGAAATTTCTTCAAAATTAATTTTCATATTTCCGTATATTCATCCGATATCCAATGATATAGGATAGGTTTTACTGGAAATTTGCTTGAATTGGTATTAAATAAGCTAATTATTGGATCCTTAATGGAACTGATAACAACATTATCTGCCCAGTGGTGAAGTATCATATTCACTGAACACACTGATACCTTTGTTAGAACTACCGGGTCTGTCACCTCTGTCGTTCTCGGTAGAGCGTTCCAATAGCGAGTGTGCATGAGCAGGTCACCCTGATCCCACAACCCGCAAGGTAAGAACCACGGGTGACCTCGCCTGTGATCAACCACCCAGATAACCCACACCGAAACTATTCTACTATTACCTGTTTGCGCATGCGCGCAACAGAATATACATTCCCTTCGCTACTCCAAGACTGCACTTTCGCATATCACAGAGCAACATCACCAACCCAATTTTACAATAGGATACAAAGCAGGGTATATTTGGACCACATATTTCTCAAAACTCCCGCCTCAGATGCCTTTTCTCTACTACTACGCTTGTGCAGAAGGTCTGCGTTTTGCATGCGTTTTCTGGGACATTTTTAATCTGCAGTTATTTTCATCTGTGCAAAAATTATTCATCAATTGAAATCCTTTCGAAAAATGACATGCCAGCTAGGCTATATGTTTTCTTCTTTTAAATCTTCATCACGGGTGATATGTGCCGGCATGCAATTCCTCCATGGGGACCCGAAACGGAAATCACGCTTTTTTCGTTCAAGGGATATTGCTGGGTTTTCATTAAATTTAGCTATGTTTTGTCCCATATTTGCACGTCTACGCAAGACGGCCGCTCACCCACTTGACATTTATGCTGGGCATAGTGCTGGCAACATTTTCGGAGACCCTGTTTGATAACGTGCATTCCGGGACCAATGCACGACGAACGTTGTGCGGCCGCCATTTTGAAATTCGCCATCTTGAAAGTTCACATTATGAGGTCCGTTTGACGTAACACCAAGTTTAAATTCTAGCATATTGACGTACTTCCGACAGGGGGCGCTGCGGAGATCACGTGACTGTAACGTCACTTTCGAGTTATATCCGCTTGACCTGATGTTAAGCGGGTTTTTTAGCGCATTTTAGCGCATTGACCTACTTCCGGCAGGGGCGCTGCGAAGGTCACGTGACTTCATTTCCGGTTCCGCTCAAGTGGCCGGAAGTGAACTTTGACCCTTGCGCACCATTGTGTGCGAATCCGGTCACGTGACCGGAACCGGAAGTGACGTCACAGTCACGTGACCTCCGCAGCGCCCTCTGTCGGAAGTAGGTTAGTGCGTTTAAAGATCTGCTTTATATACTACTAATATTGATTGCATGACTGTAATTATTATAAGTAGACAAATTACGTTGAGAGATAGTTTTCGTGAGATTACTGGACTTTTGTGACTTGGGGAGGAGAAATGCCCATAGTTTTGGTTTAACTCGAGGAATGTCAACACTGATTTTTTAATGGTAAATGGATGACATTAACTGCTCTAACTGCTCTATCTGCATTATCAACCTGGTGGTCCATTCAAAGATACTATTGCACAATTAGATTCGAAACAGAAACCAAAAAAAAATATTCCATCCAATTTTGTGTTTTATTTCATGACATAGCATTATATATGGATAAAATTGAACTTGCTAAGCAGCAATACAAAGACATGTCTCCTGTCAATAATACCTTATGAGGAATCGTGGCTGTAGGAGCTGAGAAAAACAATTCTGCAGATTTTACAGATTTGCGCTTCATACGCCACCCCGCTGATAGAAAATAGGCCGCCATTTATTGTTACTACAAGAAGATCAACAGTACAACAGGGCTAGAAATGTTCCGGAGACATCCCCCAAGTATCCTGAAGTGACAAACTAACTGTGTAGTGGGTGTTGCAAGACACCATTTTGAGCCGGTCCTGGCTCCTGGACTACGGCGACTATTGACACCATTATGATAGTTGTGTTATTAGCAGCTAGTGCTGCAATATCGCATTGTCACACTTGCTACATTATCGGTTAACAGGGTACATCGCAACAGCTGTATGCAACCTATTCAGTGGACCAGTAATTTAATATACAAATCATTGGTTTTCTTCCCTGTATACATGTGCTGAGAGCGCTGCATTATATACGGAGTGCAAATCAAGGTACATGTACTGTAAAGATTCGAAGAAATTACCCATTGAATGGCTTTCCTTGAAAAGGACAACAGCATCCTAGGCTTGCGCTCGATCAACAGGTATCAGAGCGGAACGTTTTAGAATTGTTGTGAGATTTGATATCTAGACCGCTTGTGAGCTGTAAGAAGAAACCATCTATAAAAACGTCCGATTGATTTTTCTTTGAAAACATGAGATTCTAAGAAAATAATATTTTTCTCTGAAAATGATATGTGGAGACAGAAGAAGGATTGGTCAATACGGCATGCATCATATGAAGTCTATTTCCTTCGCTGGCAAGTAGGAACTGTGAACTGTGAGTACTGTGAGCCCTTCAAGAAAATAATTTCTTCGTAATTCAAAACACCCATTTCCAAGGAAACCTTTCCAATGCATAATGCACTCAGTCTGTAAGTCTACCAATCTCGTTAAACACACAGTATTATAAGGTTAATACTCCAATCGGAATACATTGATATTTTTTGATAATTGTTTAGAGCGGCTGAATACACTTATACACGATTCGGAAACCTGCTCATGATTGAGATATCTAAATACTTCGAACAATGTACCAGGCATGAGTAAATAAGAACCTGACAGGCACTAGGCGCTTACGCATTAGTATGAAATCTAAAATTATTCCATGGTTTAATTTGTTAAATTTGTTGGTGGTCTGCGTTTCCGAGGCGTCGCTTCCCACTATGCATCCACTCAAAAAAAAAAATGATTTCCAAAAGTTTGTACTGTATGATTCAAGTTAATTCAATTCAACCCTTAGACGATGCTGTCTTGTCCCTACAGCAGCAGGCGGTACACAGACACATGGGTGACCGCTTGAGTTCTGGTTCGCTAATCGGAGCGCTTTGCTATTTCTTTAACCTAAGACATATTTTAATCGATTATAACTGGATTATATTCGACCTGAAGTTGCCCAAATTATCATAAATTTAAGGTTATTTGTCTTTTTTTGGAATAGTAGGGAAATTTGAACCGTATTTATCATATTTATACCAGTTATCAATAGTTAGAAAACGTGAACCAGGCTAAAGAGATAGTGGAGAGACCATTGGTTATGGCATTTCAACTTCAGTAGGTTTCTTGTTTGACACAAACTGAAAGGTAGTCCCGATGTTTTATCACAATCCATTTTTTGGACAGGAGGATATAACGCAAACAATGTTTTCAATAATTTCCGATTTTGCGGTCCACAGTGACGTTGACCATTGACACGTTGACTGGGATATCGATTCTCGCTGATGTATCCATTAAAAATCAGCTGACCTTGACTGTTGGTCTTCATTTTGTTTTGTAACGCATCGCCTAACTGGCTAACATTGTGATTTCCGATGACTTCAGATTTTCAGGCCACAGTGGCCTTAACTTTTGACATAATTATTTTAATTTCGGTAAGCTATACCTGCGTGACCCCATAGTTATCCGGGAATATTGATCCATTTCTTGAAAAGGTATGTAACTAAGTAAAGTAAGACGAGGCTGTAGATGACTTGGCCCAAAGACTGCGTTTCAAATGTATAATACTTTGTATGGGCTTCCAGTCAATGTACCGAGTTTCTCATTGGATTATTTTCCTTGAACTAACTGACAACCACAGTTTTGGGAGGGTGGGGAACGTGGTTTTAGGGCGAAGTGTCGAAATATGGGCTCTCCATACATAACCTCATGCTTTATATAGAAAAAGCATAAGGTTATGTATAGAGACACCATATTTCGACACTTCACCCCCCCCCCCCCCTCCCGCTCCCAAAACTCTTGTTTTGGGGGCCTGTGGACAACCGAGCATAAACAGTAGCGACAAAAAAAAAAATGTAATTGACGTAAATAATTATCACCAGTTTATTTATCGTCAATTTTGTTCCGTCCAGAAATCCTCTAACTGCAACATTAATCAAATTAGGAGATGATATAATGAGCATCAGTCGGTAATACCCCCCTTCTCCCCCACTCTTTTGGTGGTGCAGATCATGCAGCCGTCAGGTTTAATATAAAAGTTAGCATCTTTCTAGAATCATATTCGTGCTAAGGATTGATTTTTCAAATAATATGAATAGCAAAGCCTAGAAGCGTGCGGAGAAGTACTTCTTCCTGTCGTTTCTGGCTTTGCCTTCCACCAGCTCTAAATCAACACAATTGTACTTGCACTTGGAATACTCATTCGAATAATTTCTTGTTCCACACAGAGCTAACATTTGAAATGGATGAAATCTAAACTACTTTTGCACTTTTGAGGGTTCCATTGATTTGATCTAACCATATCCATCATAAGAACAGATATGGGCTTATAGAGTTGGCCTCCTTGTTCCTGTCCACGTTTTATATAGTATTTTACACTGAACAAATATTTCATGCACATGCTTACATCAAAACCGATGGCTTGTTTGAAAGTCAGTTCCTGTAGAACTTTACAGCATTAAACTCCATGTGGTAATGTTGTTGTCTAGAATTTGTCTACATAGCCTGGATAATAAATGTGACATAATTTATATCCTATCAATGCTCCCCAGCTATGTAGGCGACTTATCCAAATTGGGGAGCATAGGATTTAATTTTAATCAGATTGGATCAAATATTTACTTGTCCAAATTCTATCTGGTCCTATGATTTCCTTTCACTGTTCCAGGTGGCTATGATGTTATATTCTGTCATAAGTCAGCTTTATTATAGCTTTATTATTAAGTCCTATTAATAAGAATAATCCTGTTCTTTTAATTATCGGACATAAAATCTACGTCAAATATATACTGCCACAATTAGTCTTATTATTGATGGATTCTGTTCAATTCTAATTTTATTGTACCCACAATATATAAAACCTTGGTGGAGTTGGTTCCACTTAACCAAACTAAATGTCTTTGTTATAGACATGTTCAAAAGTTGAGACTGAAGTGAATATATTTTGATTAATAGACAGATCTGAATACAAAGACGAAACTACTACTATTTATCTGCCAAAATGGAAAAAAATATTTACAAACATTTACAGCCAATAGATTGACCACATATGTTAGAATAGTTGAATGTGCGACTGTAAAGCCAATCGACTAAATCATTTCATTGTCTTTCATCAATATTGGGATATTGTTCTTTTTACATTTTAAATTAATTTAAGGAATTGATAGACTGATTGTAATTACCGGTACATACATTAATGAATGAGTGTCAATCTTGGGATACTATTACCTGGAAGAACTATGCCCAGGCGCGCCGGGCATATTTATTGCACGCTACTGAAGACCCTGTGTTATCAGAAGACGTAATACGTGAACATGAGATTGTGTTAGTTGGAGATCTAAAATTTAACGAAGACCTTGTGGGTTCTAATTTGGATTTATCGCATAGACTTAAAAGCCCGGCTTTATCATCGGCGTCTGTTACTATCCCTCCTAGTGGAACCGTTGCACGAGGTGATAGCGACCATGATCTAGACAGGCTGGCTTCTACTGGTAAAGCCTTGTCTGGGGTTCCTGTGAAACCTGTTTCTTTGTTCGTGACAACAAAGGACTCTATCCCCAGGTCGGTGTTACCTGAGCGTTCTACCAACGAACAAAAGATTTCTGCTTCACCGCTTGTCATTTCACCTAATCTTTTGTCAGTCGGTCTATCTCTGTCCGGTTCTTTCAAAAAGAAAAAATATCATTGTATGTCGACTTCACCTTTACGGTTGAAATCTCGTTCTTCCCCTTCTGTTTTATCTAAAGCAGCCTTTCGCTCTATGGAGGGTCGTTCGGACTCTACTTTGAATTATCAAATTGCGGATTTACAGCCTCCGGTTTCTACGTTTGTTGACCCGTCACTTCGTCGTTCCCGTGCTTCCAAACGCCGCTCTTGTACATCGTAACGCCGTTCACGTTCTCGCTCGCCTGTACGTCGTCTTGTTACTCCGCCTCGACGTTCCGTTTCGCCGTCTCGTCGTTCTCATACACCTGTACGTCGTTATCATACTCCGGTACGTCGTTCTCGTTCTCCTGTTCGTCGGTCTCGTACACCTAATCGTCCTAGTACTTCTTTACGGCTTTCCCGTTCTCCAGTACGCCGTTCTCGTACTCCTGTTCGACGTTCCCGTACGCCTCCACGCCTTTTGCCACGTCGTCCTTCCTCACCTCCCCGTCGGGGTCGTCAAGTTCGTCAGTCGCAGACTCCATTTCTTGATCAATTCTTTTGATCGGCTATTGTCTACCTCTCGCCGTCGACACGTCGTTTGTTCTCCCAAAGCGGTTTCGACGTCTTCCTCGGATAGTCAAGATTCCTCACCTTCTTCGGATAGTTCGAAAAAGGATTCGTCTAAAATGCCTTTCCTTTTTCGGCGGCCCTTTCGGCTCTCGTTCCGGACATGCCCGTTTCTTCTAATGCTGTCTCTTCATCTGCTCGGGTTAAATGTCCGACAGCGGCTTCTTCCGCGTTCACGTCTACTTCTTCCAAGACGCCTCTCACGTGTGCTCCGTCTCGAGCTTGGGAGTCTAATTGTATTGTGTTTGATCGTCAATTGGAGGGCAACAACAAGTTTAAGAAGCCCTCGTTCTCATTTTACCAACTTCATAATAAAGTTCTTCCCGATAAACCGCCCAAACGTGATCGTGATTTGAGTCAGGTTTCGAAATCATCTAAAGCAACTTCTGTTCCGGTTCCTACCAAAGTTGTCGATAATGTTATGGAGATGTTGCTGACAATGCAACGTATTACATCCTTCGCGGATTGGTTTATGTTGGCTACTTCTCGGATTACCTTGGATCCTGCGTTGCGTCAGAGCGATAGTTCGGCTTCTTTGTTACCTGGTCGTCTTAGCGTTGCTTCAGTTTGTCAAGCCTGACGTTCCATATTTTGTGAAGGATCAACTGCTACAACAGCCGTTATCCTCTAAGTTTGTTTTCAACAATGATATCGAGTCTGTCATGCCTAGTATTCGTGAGGAACGGACTTCTCGTTTGATTTCTGCGGTGGTTCGGCGTCCTGCTTTTTCCGTGGATCGGAAGCCTAACCGGAATCGTGTATCCAAGCCTCCCCAACGTGAGGTTTTTCCACATGGTAATTTCCGTGGCTTCGACAAGCCTCCACAAGCCTGTGGCCGTCGTTCCACCCGTTGGAAATTTTCCAGAAGGAGGGGTGCTTCCAACAAATGGCTATCCGTTCCCCATTTCCCATCATCATACCAGAGATTTTCATCTGCCCGCCTTCCGCCCTTTCAATCATCAGGTCGTCGGCGGCCGTTTACAACATTTCTGGGAGAATTGGCAGCTCATAACAGACGACGACTGGATTATCAAGACATGGTTTCCTCTTCAACTTTCAGTTCCAGTCCAGACTCATCTCCCGGCATCGTCCTTCTCTACTGCCAGTTCCCGCAGGACACGTTCATACGCTTCTTTCTTCTGTCGCCACGCTCATCGTCAAAGGTGCCGTCAGAGAGCTGCCACATGCCGAAGACAACGTCGGTTACTACAGTCATGTCTTCCATGTTCCGAATAAAGATTCGGACCAAATGCGGATGATTATCGATCTCAAGAGACTCAACAAGTTTCATCTGACCATGCCGCCTCATTTCAAGATGACGTCAGTCTCATCGATCCGGGCCCGGGTACATCACCGGGATTGGTTGGCCTCCATCAATTTGCAGGACGCATATCTCCATATACGTATTCATCCTCGTCATCGATGTTTCCTTCGTTTCATCATCAACGATCGTCGGTTCGAGTGGCAAGCCCTGCCGTTCGGAGTCAACATCGCTCCATGGCTTTTCACCCGTATAAACTTCACCAGTCATGACGTTTCTCCATCTACGGGGCATTTGCATCGAGGTTTACATAGACGACATCCTCTTGTGGGCTGCGGACAAGTCCCTACTCAACGGTCAGGTCTGTTTCACTCTGCTCGTTCTACGTCATCTCGGGTTCACACCTCACCCTCTGAAGTCAGAGTTGGTTCCGGCGTAAATTCGCCGTTACATCGGGGCTGTGTTCAATACTCGTCAACAACTGGTGCGCCCCCAGAGGACTGGTGGACCAAAATTCAGGCGTTGATACTAAGGTTTTTGTCATCAACTTATCAGACACGTCAGCGGTGGCAAAGCCTTATGGGTTTGCTCACTTCCACGCAGAGCCTTACTCATTACGGTCGTCTCCGAGTTCGGCCGCTGTTCCGGTATTGACGTCTCTACATCCACATCTGAGTTGGTGGCAGTCCCACCACAACGTCATGCGGGGAGTTTTCCTTCCAATTTCCATCTCCAGATCACCATCTCTACACCGATGCTTCCGAGACCGGTTGGGGAGCCCATCTGGACGGTCTGGAGGTGTCCGTCATATGGTCGAATTTGGATGCCAGACTTCACATCAGCCTTCTGGAGATGAAGGCAGTCATCCTAGCAGTTCAGCATTGGAGTTGGCATCTCACGAATTCGTCCCTTCTCATCGCTACGGACAACTCTACAGTCATTGCTCACATCAACAAGATGGGTACCACCCGATCTTTCTCAACGTTTCGTCTGGTGTGGGATCTTCACGACTGGGCTCTCATTCATCACTGTCATCTCAATGCTCGCCACGTTCCGGGTCAGCTCAATGTCTTAGCGGACCGCCTTTCCCGTCCCGACACCGTCCTTCAGACCGAATGGCAACTTCATCTGGAGGTCTTCAGTCAGATCTGCAGCGTCTGGGAGACCCCCTTGATCGACCTGTTTGCGACGAGGAACAATGCAAGGAACAATGCACAGCTTGCCCTCTTCGTCAGTCAGTTTCTGGACCCTCAGGCCTTCGCCATCGACGCCCTTTCAATCAACTGGGACAACTTCCTGGCTTATGCCTACCCACCCATGGCCCTGATTCAGGAAGTTCTTCAAAAGATTTCTTAACACGACTGCGTTGTTCTGCTCGTGGTTCCGTGGTGGCCTCGTCAGTGGTTTCCGGTTCTGGTTCCACTTCTCACTGCTCCACCACGCCGTCTTTCAGTTTGGCCCAGCCTGTTGCGTCAACCTCACGGCACATTTCATCACAACCCGCAGTAGCTCAACTTGCACGTCTGCAGACTACCCAGAGTGCACTCACAGTCCAAGGATTTTCAGCAGAAGTTGCACAAACGATTGTTTCAGCCAATAGATCTTCCACATCACAGCTCTATCAAGCGAAATGGTCCTATTTCGTCTCCTGGTGCCGAGAACGTGAATCCGATCCCGACTCTGCCTCTATTTCCTTAGTAGCTGACTTCCTCCTTCACCTTCATCGTGATAAGAAGCTTCAAATCAGCACCATTGAGTGGTACCGGTCTGCTTTGGCTAGGGTTTTACGTCTTTCTACCGGCATCGACATCAGTCTAAACTACAATATCTCTGCTCTCCTACGGGCTTTCGCCTTACAGTCTGACCGTACTCGCCAGCTGTTACCGAAGTGGGAAATTGGTGTGGTTCTTTGTGCCCTGATTTGTCCGCCCTTCGTCGAACCTTTACAGTCCGCCTCTCTTAAAGCTGTTTCCTACAAAACTGCTTTTCTGGCGGCTTTTGCTTTGGCGTCTAGAGTTTCTGAGCTTCACGCCCTGGGAAGATCATCTCTGACCTGGACGGCGGATTGGTCTCGCATTTCCTTTCGTCCCGTCCCTGAGTTCATCGCCAAGAATGAGGTTGTGCGCCAAGGTCCATGTGCTCAACGTCTGTACTCCATCCCTGCTTTATCAGACTTTGTTCGTGACCTTGAGGACGACTTACTGTTATGCCCTGTACGGCCCATACGTCACTATCTCACCAGTACCGATCCTGGTCGGGGTTCTCTATTACGTGGTCACGTGGTCGAGTAACTTTCAAAAAGAGGGGGGAGCATTTTCGCTCAGCGCAGCAAGTCAGTCAATCAGCCAGTTTGCTGCATCATCTCTTCCATCAGTCATATCATTTGTCCACCATACTACATGATCACCCCAATAGGTCAGTCTTCCAGTCGCCAACTCACAAGTCATCTTTCAAGTCCTGACACAAGGGCGAGTATTGGTTTTTTTTAGGTAGGCTTTGTGTCAATTTTAGGTTTAAAGTACAGAGAGTTTGGTGCATGAGGGCAACTATGACCAACTTACTAGATCATCTCAAGAGCTGTTGTCGACTCACAAGTCATCTTACAAGAAATGACACATTCGTGAGTACTACTTTCAGGTTTACCAGTGTCAGCAACAGGGACTAAAGTACAGAGAGTTGACGTAAGACGGTTTGTGGACTAAAGAGTGGTATAAGATGGGCACCTTGTATGCAATGTTGTCGGGATGTACATGACCACTTCTATTCGTCATACACTGATTACCACTCGAATACTCACAGCGCTACCGGCCCGAGTTCCTTCATGGGGGTAAAATTGTGCGCCACATCCACGATCACGGCTACATGGATGAGTACATTCAACAATTTATTATGATAACTCCATGACTACCCACAGCGTCACCGACCAGGGTCCCTCTTGTCGAGTACTAGTGTGCCATGTCCGTGATCATCTCAGCGGTTACTCAGCCTGCTATTGGAATTACAACAAGGCCGTGGTGCCCACCTCCATATGTTGATAGTGAGCCGTAGCAAGAGTAGGTGTAGATTTGGGCAACACATATTAAACATTTATAAATAATGTTAGTTTTTGTTACCAAATCAAACCTGCTCTTGCTTCGATTACCCTCCCATCCTGTCCCTCACTCCACGGCCTTGCACACCACACGTGTCGGGCTATAAGAGTGAGAAAGAGGGAAATTGAGGAGTGGGCAGTGCTTAAGTAACCTAGCTGGACTGAGAGAGCTCCCTAAGGGGAGACAACTTTTCGTTTTTAACTATTTGTAGGATCTCCCTAAAGGGAGATAAGGCAAAGCAAGAGCCGGTTTGATTTGGTAACAAATACTAACATTATTTATAAATGTTTAATTTTCAAACAAATACCCGATCATATTTACACGATACTTCAGATCTAAAAAAAATGCAATAAATAAGCTTTCCATAAATATGAATTTTATGCAGGTTTTGCTTGCCATAGCACTCAATTTGACGAAAGATGTGCACCGTTTTGAGTGCCGCTTTCACTGCGAAACTTTGTTGATCGAACTCTTGGTCACGTGGTCTGCGTTTTGCATGCGTTTTCTGGGGCATCTTCGACAAGGATGAAAGTCGCATACCGAATCATTTTTAATCTGCAGTTATTTTCATCTGTGTAAAAATTATTCATAAATTGAAATCCTTTCGAAAAATGACATACCAGCTAGGCTATATGTTTTCTTCTTTTACGTCTTCATCACGGGTGATATGTACCGGCATGCAATTCCTCCATGGGGACCGGAAACGGAAATCACGCTTTTCTCGTTCAAGGGATATTGCTGGGTTTTCATTAAATTTAGCTATGTTTTGTCCCATATTTGCACGTCTACGCAAGACATATAGAGTTGGGTTCGCAAGCGGCCGCTTCGCGGCCGCGCTCCGCTCGCTATTAACTTTTTTTGAGTGCCTTTCGTTTGCTATACTATGACGATAGAATCAATAAAGATTGCTCATGTTGATATCAGAATCATTTATCATATTGCAGTGGCATTTTCAAAAATCCGAAATAATGTATGTACACCTCGCATATTTATTAGTTCAGTTTCACAGCTCAGTTCGATATCATGATGCAGGTAGTGTTTAGACATGTGGCGCGTTCACGTGCTAGTTCGAGTGTTCTCTAGCTCTCTCCACTAGGACGGATGATTTTTGTTATAGGGCTGGAGCAATTTCACCTTTTTTACCCAAACTCGATCAATCGTTTCTAAGAACAGCATTTTGCCTCACGTTTGCACGAGCCTCTATTTCCCGTGATGGTCAGCACAGATGTTACATGTTTCGCCATTCATTCGCAATTTCATTTTCAAAACGACGAATTAACAGCGTCCTTTTCAGGTGGAATAACATGCCAAGCTTGGGGCGTGGGTAAATAAACTTAAATCTAAGAACTACGGCGCATGTTGTATCGCTGCATAAGCTTGAGTTATTTGTGAAAAACCTTTGTAAGAAGTTTTAGTTAAATCCATATTTGTTTTTCATATTCATTCACGAGGAAAGATGTTTTTCATCTTACATTGCTAAGGTCAGGCCTGGGGCGTGGGTACAGAAACTTAAATCTAAGAACTAAAGCACATGTGGTATCACCGTATGTGGTACGTTATTTGTGAGAAACTTTTGTAAAAAGTTTGAGTTAAACTCACATTACCTTTGAAAGAATTGGAATGATCTCCAACGAAACGACAGCTTCATAGCAATAAAGAATTTGTTATCCATAACATCGTGTACATGTATAAAAGCCAAACTCTCTATTCAAACTGACGAATAGAATACCTAGGTTAAATTAAATGTGAATAAGGCAAAATAATTATAAATATCCATGTCCCCAGTGCCCTCATTGTCAATGAATTTATCTTACAGTGTCTAGC
Source organism: Hanleya hanleyi (assembly GCA_036873755.1). NCBI lineage: Eukaryota > Metazoa > Mollusca > Polyplacophora > Lepidopleurida > Hanleyidae > Hanleya > Hanleya hanleyi. The sequence continues at coordinate 60,105 of JAVTVY010020993.1, forward strand.
CAAGACACAGATATATCTGCACAAATACATGTATATTATCTTGCACAGCCAAAAACGTTGATGTAAAGTTCAAATGTCAAGTGTCCTATTCTTGGTAATCGACGATATGATTAGTAAGGTGAGAGATTGAGAAATTTCCCTTGACAGTGAACTGTCATAGCTACCACCTCGGTGAAAATGTGCCAAATTTTTTTTTTTTCTGCATATCATACAAAGAATTACATTTCGCTGAGGCGTTTCTTTTAAAAAAAGCAGATATTATTTTGTGTAAATGACACTCCGGAGGATAGACAGAAAAACGTAATGCTTCCAATTCTTTTTCTTCAAACTATGACATATCTGGTATCATGGTCTATCATTACAAGTTGACGAAGAATCAAATGACGTATATTTGGGGAAGTCTACCCTAGCTAGCAGAGGAAAATGCCAGCACAGTACACTGTATATTGACAGAGCTGTGACCTCTTACTGTTAGTGTAGCACCTCCCCGATCAGTTTTCCCATGAAACCTGGCACCAAGTAAAAAATTATACTTTCTAGATTATGACTGGCACAGTGATCCGATCGGACGCTTATATACATCCGAAATACAGTCTTCACCAACAGGTGTGTTGCATCATAAAATGTCAAATTTGAATACATAATGGCACTGATGGCGATTCTGAAATTATTCATCTGACAATTGTTGAATCCCTGACTCTTCACTGAGCTCTCTGTATCGGAACTCCCGTAGTATTCCAGCGATAACTAGCAAGTCCTTCTCATTCAACAAACGCTATATATACGATCTCCTAGCATTGGATAATCTATATATGAGAACATAACATACCCTCTACACTGGATTTGAAGGAAGCTACTGATAGCCAACATGGAACCTCATATCTGGAACTATAACTTTCAAGAATTATCAGGACTTCGAATTGAATCTACACTTAATGAGAAGATTACAATTTTGACATATTTAACTACCCATTTTTGGCTAGCAGTATTTCTGAAGAATCTGCACACGGCGTATATATATATCGCCTAGTAGCTTTTGCTAGATTGTTTGCAGACTGTGACGAGTTCAATCAATGCCACATGACGTTATTGCAGAAACTTGCCAAACCAAACCCGTCCACTCAGTTTCTCAAATTCTGTAATAAATAATGTGCACTGACGGCAAACTACGATAGTAGCGTGCAAGATCTCTAGCACCACCTTTCGTAACATTTCCAATTCCGGCTACCCCAGCGCTTGAAGCCGTTTGGATGCCATGTTTTACATTTCCATGATCTCCAAATGAACAGACACAATCAAAGCGTGACTCAAATACATAATCTGGAAAACAACTTGAAAATACTTTTGGTTGAAGATTAGTGGTCCAAAACGTTTTGCATTTTTATTCGAGTGCACATGCATGCGGTGACGTCACTTCCATTGATGACTTCACTTCCGGTGGTGAAGCCATTCGCTTGACGATACGCTACTACCGCCCATCGAGGCCCAGAAAAAAAGCGCAAAAAGCTGTTCCGGGGCGTTGCCGAAGACGCTTAAGACAACCGGACAAGAGTGACCTGGTCGAAGATTGACAAAACACCAAATGGCGTCTATTGATTGAAAAATAGCAGCCGTGAAAACGACTTAAGGACAAGTGCGAACATGGTCTAAGACAGACGTAACACCAATGGCGGTTTCTGACTACAAGAGCAGTCGACGATGCGCCTGATACACGGAGAAGTGCATGCATGAACTGAAAAAACGTACCCCAAGTTGGGTCGTGTTTGTATGCAAGAGCCTTGAACTCGGACATGAAATAGTTGAGAGCTCGGAGCTCTGGGATGGACGCACAGCTCGTGGGGGAACATTGCTGCAACATTGTTGCAACAATGCTGCATGCTCGCTGCAATGTTGCCATTACGATCGCTGCCTCTTATTACCACAAAATTCAAGTATGCGTGCGTGTGTGTTTGTGAATACATCAAGAGACAACAAACGGCAACATGCGTATTGCGTATTACATTTTGTTTTCATATCACAACCAAGATGGAGGAGCCGCGTTGGGTATGTTTACAATTCAAGTAGATTAGTAGACCCTGCATGATAGAGGGTGCTTGCATTTACAGCTCATGAATAATGCAAAATGCAGCTTACATTTTTTTTTATATTTGCGTTGCTCTGATTGAAAACGTGTATCATCTGCGCTAGGTTTGGTGGTCAAGAAGTTCTTGATGCAACTTTGTGGAATAGCCTCATGACCGCGGAGACGAATCCCCAGCTCAACGTCGACTTCCGGCGCACTCTGTAAGACTATGACGGCTGTAGGTAACGGATGTACAAATGTATACTTTGTCTGGTTAAATGTCGCACATCCCGCACAGTCGGCAATGCTACTGATTTCTAGGTTTTCATTTCTTCAGGTAAGGGACTCAGTATGCTTGGTGTAAATGTTCTGTAATATCTGCTGTGAAGGCCTCCGACACAGCCGATGCAAGGGTCCTAAGTTCACGCCAGGCTGTCGGTCGCGTCTGTGCTCACACTGTGAACTAGGACAACGTGAGATCGAACATTTTGTGCATTTAACGTGATTTTGCTCACGTTCGCTTCCAAAGGCCTTGTCTGAGCTGTCTAGACTAACGTGCCTTTGCTCACGTTGGGTTCAGCAATCTATTGTCACTTTTTGCACGCTCATTGAACAGCGAGCAAAGAACGTGGTGATCATCACACTGTATTACGCAGCCTTTGTTCACCTATAATCCTCTTATGATTCCTTGAACGTTTCTTTCCTCACGGTTAGCGTTGTCAGCTTAAGCTGGCTAACGCATAAATTATCTCGCCGCACAAGGTTCCAATCACCTTTAGCGGCTCTAAAATATGAATTGCTATATGCTCCATCACCATTATTATCAGCAGGATCGTGCGATACCGTAATCATCGCTATCATCTCTTCTGTTATTCGATTATACAAACAAGCTTGAACTTATTCAGCGCGACTTAACTGGGTATATATGTAGCTAGAAAATAGATCCAGGGAATACTGGAAATAATGCTAATAGACAGCTGAACCGAGTTGTGGAAAATAGTGAGCACTATTTACTATATTCTGTCCGAACAGAACTGCCTAAGTTATATGCTGTGAAAATCATGATAATGTCACGTAAAACAGCGTCGGCGTACGTTTAAAATTGTATGTTTTTATCGGTTTCTTTTACATTGAAATATGCAAGCGTTTATATACCTGAAATACGACATCGTTAGCCAAAACTAATCCCATACTTTCAATATCATCATATCTTCCGTTTTTATGTCCAAATATCATTCAAATTATAAGTATCATATTTACATTTGTTCTATCCTTCTAAAATGCACATGACAATTCCCAAAACAGGCAGAATTATTCAAACGTCCGTTGACGCTGTGTTTATGAATACTTTTGTTTGTGAGCTTGCATTGTTTGTGAGCTTCCACAATATAAAACGCGGATCTTTCCCATTTATAAAACAGATTTCGTGTAAAATTGAAGCAAATGTTTGATTCACAATCGAAACAGCAAAATGATTTCTTCTCGGATCAACCCCACAACTTCTTTGGCTATTATTAAAGTCAGTGGATATTTACATTCATTCTGAGAGTTCAACTAAAAATCGAAGACTAGCATTATATGGTCAAAAACACACGATCGAAACTACTCATTTTTGTAGCAATATTGGAGGGTCACAGAAAATCCGTTAGGAAAAAGCATTTGCTTAGAGGTAACCATTTTTCTGGACCCGACCATGGCTGGGACAACTTCAGTATTCAGATCATAGACGTCGTCTATCCATCTGCCAAGGATTCCCCCTTTGGATCTGAGAGAAAAATCTTAGAGCGGGAACTATTCTGGGTGCTAGAACTTGGGTCAGTGTTTCCGTATGGTTTGAATGATAATGTCAGTGGGTTCGGCAATGTTACAAACCGCCGTTCAAATATATCCAATATTACCCAGCTATTTAAACCCCATCAACGGGGACATCGCAGTCATGGTTGGAGAAAGTTTAATAGTGCGATGATTCACAATCATATCACTTTAAATTACTTAGTGGATTTAACTAACACACCCAATAGTACACATAGCTTACGTACAGTTGGGTATGCGTTACCTCTGAAAGCTTTAAATCATATAGTCAGAGATATACAACAATCTGCGTCCTCAGGAAATATAATACCACCCAAAATCTCTAAAGTATGTCAAGATATAGCGTATTTTCGGTTGTATTGTCCAGTGAACATAATCGAACCATCCCAAGATCGTCTTTTCTTGAAACTCAACTACTTAGATGAAGGACTGAGCATTATTAATTTGCCTCGAATCCTGAATGATCCAGAGGTACGCAATACTGTACCAAACTATTTTAAGTTCACAGAACCTCCTTGTATTTCATATAAGTATACTAAATCTACAGCCACCAAAATATTCAATTACTCTAATGATGTCAAGGAGTTTGGAACTTATACACGCTGGGGGGCTATAGTTGTGATTGTGAATCGTCGAACTTTATCTATACACCACTCTACGTCTACTTTGTAGTATAAAACTAGCTCGAGTAAACCGTACCTACATGTCAGACTGGTGAAGCTCAGACTTTTAGCGTATAAGCATATTAAAGTCATCGTCAATCCATATATATAAAGGATAGAACGGTAGAATTTACTCTGGAAGATTTATTTAACAATCACAAAACGTTTCTCAATCAAACATAACGATATACCAAAAGTATACTGGACTCCCAAAATACATGAATCACCATGCAAAGCTAGATTCATAGCTGGTTCTAGAAGCTGCACCACCAAGCTTCTTTCAACCCTGTTGACGAGGGCTCTTCAGGAGGTAAAAGCATTTTAGGAAAGGCATTGCACCACTGTTTCTAAAAATTCTGGCGTTGAATGTATGTGGATATTGAAAAACCCAAAATATCTTACGGAAGAACTTGATGCTAAATGTCACATACTGTATAGACATGCATCCACATGGGATTTCTCGACTCTCTATACCACAATCCCTCATCAGGAACTTATTGACCGTCTAAGTTCATTAATAGTAGCTGTGTTCAAGAAAACTGATCGTAGATATATTAATGTCGGAAGCCATAAAGCATTCTTTAGCTCTACTACATACAAGATATATCATTCATGGGATGTTTCTTTGTTGACAGAGTTGCTTGAATTTCTCATTAAAAATATCTATGTGAAATTTGGCAACACAATATATCAACAGCATATAGGTATTCCAAATGGTACTAATTGTGCACCCCTATTGGCTGACATATCTGTTCTCTTATGAATATGACTATATGCAGGCGCTTTCAAAAACTGATCCATTAAAAACCTGTTCCTTCCATTCACCAAACGCTATATAGACGATCCTCTCGCAGTGGATAATCGCTATATAAAAGTCACAGTGAAGGATATATATCCACCTTCACTGGATTTGAAGCAAACTACAGATAACCCTTCAGGCACATCAGATTTAGACATATATCTCTATAAAAATGAAGCGGGCCTTCTCTTTCGTCGACTGTATGACAAAAGAGATGATTGCAATTTCGACAACGCAAACTATCCCTTTCTGGACAGTAATATTCTAGTGCGACCTGCATATGGCGTATACATATCACGCCTAGTAGCATTTGTCAGATCCTGTGTTAAATGTGAAGATTTTAATCAACGTCACAAAACATTGTTGAAGAAACTTATAAAACAGGGCTACACCACCAAGCGCCTCCACTCAAAGCTTCTCAAATTTGGCGGTACATATCGCATGCTGATAGCAAAATACGAGCCCAGCGTGCAAGATATATGGCGTTACGTTTCGTAACTTGTGTCTAATTCCGTATAAGCCGAGACTAGGGGTCGTATGAACGCATGTACTTCAAGATCATCATGGCACTCATATGAACAGTCAGAACCAAAAGCGTGATTGAGATACATCATTCTTTATATGACGACTTTACAACGAATATTATGGATTAAGAATACTGATCAGCGATACGGATTTGATATTTTTGGAACATCATGATGTCTTGCCGGCATCATTGAAAACCGTTGACCGCTTCTCTCTTGCAGGAAACAAGCCTATGTTTATGTATACTATGATTGTCTTTATGAATTTGGTGCTAATACTGTTATATGGAATATGGAATAGGTCTTTGGATTATGGACGCGGATATTCTCTAATGGACGACGGCTGAATTATGAATGACGGACCAGACGCTTGCAATTTCTTCAATATAATCACAGTACATAGAGCTGAAATATTCCGAGAAATCACTGGGGCTGTAGCAAATGGGGACACAGTCTTGGATTTTTCCAGTTCTAAAAATAGATGCTTAGAGTGTTTGAAGCGAAAAGCATTCGTGCACACAACCGTTGTTGATTATTGTTTTAAAATATTGTATTTATAAAGATACCAACGAAACATATAAGCCCGAGGGTGTGCTCCACAGTTAACCAGTTCAGTCAGAAATAAACAATGGGGTCCACGCTTCGGTCACCAATAGGCAAATAATCCTCAACTTACGGTCAAGATGGCAATCGAGGCAGGTGGCTGAATTTTTGGCTCCTCGCTGTGCCTGGAAAATACCGATTAATGACCGAAATATGACTGAAACATTTGCTTCAAAGTTTATTTAGTGACGGTGCGTTTTCGCTGGAGGTTCCGAGATAATAATATTCCCGTTCTGGCTAATTCCTACGCCTGTAACTGTGATCTGAACAAGAGTTGATTTGCACGGGCAAATAATAACACGTGGAAACATGGCGGACAGCAAGGAGAAGCCGGGCAAAACCTCTCAGTCAAAAAAGACCCCAACAAACAAAATGTGATCAACAGACCATGTCTGAAACGACGGAATCCTCTTTCCTGAAAGTAGTATCGGAATTAAAAACGCATATGTTGGGCATGGAAGCCCGACTGTCTGCCAAAATGGACGCTAATAAAACCGAAATTTCGACCAAAATCGCCGAAATCCAGAAAGAGTTTAACCAACTACAGGACCAACAGGAGGATATTGAACAAACGGTGGGCTATTTTGAGAAAAAATTACAGGATGTTACGGAAACTTCAGACCCTGACCTAATTCGACAAATGGCATCGGAGATAGAAGATCTGAAGAAAAAACTTACCATTTCGGAGAGCCATGATCGTCAATACAACCTCGTAGTGCATGGCCTGACAGGCGCAGATAAACAGGGTGATTTGGAAGCTTTTATTAGGAAATACCTATTCATAGAGAAGCTCGGCATTGCAGAGGCGGAGGCAAAGGAAATTTCCATTGTGAACACGCATTTTATTCCGCGGAGATCTGGGGTCACTGATACTCCTGAGCCGATTGTTATTCGTTTTGTGTACTGGAAGGAAAAGGAACTGGTGAAGAGATCACGGTACAAACTCAAAGGCTCGTCAATCCGGATCTACCAGGATATACCCCAGTGCTTATAACGAGAGGTAGGGAAACTTGCACAGCAGGCCCACACTATGAGAACTGGAGGTAAGCTAGCTAGAGTGAAAACGACACACAGTGAAGCCTTTATTCGGGTAAAAGTCGGGGATAGTTGGAAAAGATTGTAAAGTCGTCTTCGGTACATCTGTACATTGCAGGTTATGTCGTTTTCTTTCTGTATCACGTGACACTGGTACACGGTAACATAAATTTGTGGTCTTTCGTGTGTCTCCTGAAAATTCGATGGGCTATCTACCGTTCCTTGATATTTAATTCTTCTGCATTTGAGACGACACGAACAAGAAGTTTCCAGTCATACCTGGCTTTCGGAGCTTTTTTGTCTGTGTGCGCAGTGGAATTGACCACGACAAATCTGTGCGCGAGGCCGTCTAGCTAAACAGGTAACGTTGTCCGGAGTATCTGTTGTAGTATTTGATACTTACATACAGACAAATTGTAAAGTTGCTGGACGCTATGGAGTACATCTAGATGCTAAATTAAATTTGTTATGATTGAAGTATAGATCCGTAGCTGAGTTGATCAATTGTTGAGAGAAACGCAAGTTGAATTGACTTCTAATTATTTCTATTGAGATGTATCAATATTATTGATAAAGTACTAATCTTATATATTTGTGGACAACTCGCCACTGCACGTAGTAGCAGTATTTGATACTACATGAAACACAAAGATAAATTGAAAAGATGCCAGGACGCTATGGAGTACATGTAGTTGGATTTGCTATGATTGAAGTATAGATCTGTAGCTACTTCTTAATTACATATGTGTGTCTGAGAAATGGGCTAAATATATATCACACTTGTCGGCGTAAAGTTTTTGTATCTCGACAATGTATAAAATGAATCACTCGATAAAATGAATTACTTGTCATTGGCGACAGATAGATCTCTCTATATAGAGAGCACTGGCTATGATGACTATTTCTGATATTAAATATGTTACGATAAATTATAAATGAATCGCACGATAAAATGAATTATTTGTGACTGCCGACAGATGGATTTATATAGTGAGCACTGGCTATGATGACGATCCTTGACACGTTCAATTTCAATTTATTGCTCAGAAACTTTACATAAAAGTAAGTATTGACGCTACAGTGTAGTATATTATTTAATATTGAAGGAATCTGGCGAATCTCGGAGCCTACAGATTTTCATCAGATAAGTGATGCTGTTTCTTTTTTTGATATCGGGATCACGCTTCTAGCTGCATGGTATTAAATGTCTTTGGTCAATTGATAAAATTAATCACCTAATACTCATCATTTGTAGCCTATATTGAACACCACTATCCTAGTACAGCGAGGTTGACCGCCCGACAGACTGGGGGAAGTTTTGTTACTTTTCAAATGTGATTTTGTCCATGTTCTTATACAGAGAAAATGTCCATATCATGCATGTATTACCTGTGTCAAATGTAGGGTCGCGTGTCACATTATCAGATATATCCATTTAACAAATTATGGCATCAGGTAAAATTATTAGCTTTAATTGTCAAGGCTTGAATGGAGATCAGAAGAGACAGGATGTTTTTCATTATCTGAAAAATAAGAACTATTCGATTTACTGTTTACAGGATGTACACTTTCCCGAACAGTTAATTAAAACGGTAGAAAAAGAATGGGGGTACAAATGCTATGTGAGTCCTTCAGCTAGTAACTCGCGTGGGGTTGCCATACTCTTTAACAATAACTTTGAATTTAAAGTAGAAGGTGGGAAGTGTGACTCGAGTGGTAACCTATTAGCTTTGTCACTTACAATACATGGTAATAATATCACTTTAACTAATCTATATGGGCCAAATAACGATTCCCCAACTTTCTATGCAGAGGAAGTTAATCAGACGATTCAATAATCCATTTTTAATTATGTGTGGCGATTGGAATTTAGTCCAAAATCCAGCGATGGATTACTATAATTGTAGTCATGTAAACAATCCCAGAGCTCATCAGACTGTTCTAGGAATGGTAGAAAATTTAAATTTGGCTGATCCCTGGAGACTTCAACATAAGACAGACAAAAAATTTACTTGGTTTCGAAAAATACCCAAGCAAGCAGCTAGACTGGACTATTTTATGGTTTCAAGTGAACTTATGGGCTTTGTTGGCAAATCTTCAAAGATACCTGGTTATAGATCGGACCATTCAATAATATTTTTGGAATTTAACTTCACTGAAACTATGAGGGAAAGGGTTTTTGGAAATTCAGTAACAATCTCTTAAAGGATCCAGATTATGTTAAACAAGTCAAGTCTACTATATCTCAGTTACTTACTCAATATTCTGATGAACCAAATGTAGAACCAAAACTGGATACCAAGGTGAAAATTGACGACGATCTATTGTTGGAAATTTTACTCATGACGGTAAGAGGGAAAACTATATCTCACTCTGCATACATTCGAAAAAAGCATAATGAAAAAATAAAAGAACTTGAGATGAGCATCGAGGATTTGTTCCACCAGTTACCATGTTCTGATGCTGAAGTCAATGAGCAATATGAACAAAAAAAAAGAACTTAAGGACTTAAGAGCTGTACTGATGGAAGGTGTTATGATCCGCTCTAGAGCCAGGTGGATAGAGGAAGGCAAAAAACCGACCAAATACTTTTTGAATCTAGAAAAGCGGAATTATACAAATAAGAGCATCTCTAAACTCGTTCTTCAAAATGGCAGTGAAATTACAGCTTCTCGTGATATTATTGAAGAAACACATAATTTTTACTGTAACCTCTATAAAAGTAGGGATGATGAATTAATAGATGTTGATCTCCATTCTTCCCTTGACAATCGTGAACAAAACATTCCGAAACTGTCAGCAGACATTTCCCAAATTCTCGAAGGAGAGATAACTGCCTGCATTGCCGAAAGACTGAAGCGGGTGCTGCCATTATTGATACACGAGAATCAGAAAGGGTTCCTTGCGAATCGTTTTATCGGAGAAAATATTAGGCTGCTATACGATGTTCTAGATTATACTGAAGAAAATGACATACGTTTGGGGAACGTTTGTTACTAATTGATTTCCAAAAAGCATTCGATTCTATTTCATGGTCATTTATCGAAAAGGTACTATTTCAATTTTGGTAACGACATTATCCATTAGATTAAAACTCTATTTAAGGGCGTTAGATCCAGAATTTGTCCAAATGGATGCACAAGCGCTCCCTTTTCGGTCGGCCGGGGATGCAGGCAGGGCGATCCGATTTCGCCGTACCTTTTTCTTCTTTGTGCGGAGATATTAGGATTACTAATTAGAGATAATACAAAGATAGAAGGGGTTTCTATTCATGACAAGGAGTATTAATTACTTCAATATGCCGACGATACCGGCCTGATTCTGGATGGCAGTGAGGAATCCTTGAGAGAAGCTATGGATACACTAAAATTTTTTGCAAAGATATCCGGCCTGAGAGTAAACATAGATAAAACAAAGGCTGTACCTATTGGCAGTTTAAAAAACTCTGTAGAAGTGATCGGACGTAGTCAAGGATTATCTTGTAACAATGATCCCTTTTGTTTCTTAGGTCTTACGTTTTGCTTAGATTTGCCACAAATGATAGCGTTGAACTACAACGAAAAAAATTAGGGACATGCGCCGCATTCTTGCAATATGGAAAGGACGGGATTTGACACCATTTGAAAAAATTACTATTGTGAAATCTTGTGTTATATTAAAAATAACCTATCTTCTTCTTACACTTCCTAATCCCGGTAAGGATCTTCTCGAGGAATGTGAGAAAATGCTATTTAAATTTATTTGGAATAATAAGCCTGATAAAATAGCAAGAAAAACTCTTATACAGGACTTTTCCAGAGGTGGATTCAGAATGATACATTTAGAATCATTCCAAAAGTCATTAAAAATATTTTGGATTAGACGGCTAATTAGAACCAATGCACAATGGGCAACATTGCTGGCAGATTCAGCCAACATAACAGCCAAGTCTCTCTCGACTCTTGGCCCCTGTTCCGTTAAGTTGATTTTGGGCAAAATAAGTAATGTATTTTGGAGAGATGTCTGTTTCGCCTATCTAGACTTCTGCAATAACCTTGAAATCCGGACAATAGTTGATATTTTTTCACAGCCGCTGTGGTACAACGGCAATGTGCTGATCGATGGTAAAGCGGTTTTTTATCAAAATTGGTATGACAACGGAATAATATTTATATCCGATTTTTTCGATGAGAAGGGCATACCACGTTCTTATAGGAACTTCTGTGTGTCCTATAATATCAGTACACCATTTACATTATATTATGGCCTCTTACACTGTGTATTAGAATATTTAAAACTGTCTGGTTTTAAGGTACAAGATATTGTTTATGGCCCTTTCATACCTATTTTAACTAAAGTGATATTGTCGATTGACAAGGGTTGCCAGGTTTATAATAGGATATACCTGAAGAATTTGAACTGTAATAATAAATTCGAAACCCGTTGGCAAGAATATTTCAACTTGTCTAGTGAGCAGATGTCATGGCCTAGAATCCATACTTTGGCAAAGTCATTTACCAACGACTCAAAGTTGTGGTGGTTTAGGTACAGAATAGTATCTCGTACTTTAACTTGCAGAGATTTACTGTTTAAGATGCATCTGACGGATGATAATGTATGTTCCCTGTGTGGAAGAGAGGCTGAAACCATTGTTCATTTACTGGTAGATTGTCCTAAAACGGTAGTAATTCGAAACCAGGTTGTGGCCTGGGTTGAAGAATGAACTTTACAAAGATTTTTTTCTCGTCAAAGTGCATTATCTTCGTCTTTTTAGGCTCTCACTCGAAAGTACTCAATCTGGTGTCGTTATTAACAAACTATCGTATATACCGAGCCAGTATTCAGAGTAAAATGCCCGTTTCAGAGAGTATCAAATGTGAACTTAAGAAGTATTATCTATCTGAAAAGTTAAATGCAAATATTTCTAACAGACTGCAAAATTTCGAAGAAAAATGGAAAAACTGGTACGGCCTTATAGAATAATCATAAATAATAATACTATAAGTATTGACATTAAGGTTGAAATTCAGTTTCGAGCAACGTATCAACTTTTTAACTTCTCTTGTATCTAATGCGAGAACATCCTTGCTACAGGTCGGTTTCTATCTATATATTCTATACATGTTTGTACTAGAATTCAGCTTCATCAGCTTCTTTTGTCAGTAAGATACGGCCCCCTGACATTCTATTCTTATATGGACCCATGCCTATTTATGTGACCCATATATGTATGTACGTGTATTGTTTTTCTGTTTTGATATCGGACAATAAAAAAAAATATGGAAAACAAAAAAATCCTTAACGCAAACATTTTACATCCATATATCATCTGAATGAGAATATTTGAACCATTACTGCAGGGCAAATGCTATTTATGTAGCAGAATATTAAAACCCTTGCTTCAATTCCTTTAAAAGTAGAAAAAATTGCCATATTCGGGTCATTTTCCAGAGAAATCTATAATAGCGATTTCCATGACATACACCGTCTCGTTTTCTACGTCGAACGGTCAATTTAAAATGGTGAAATAAACAAAAACTTTTAACTACCAGGTTTTATAAAATGTTTCTGTCGTAAATGAGCCATGATTTCCACGCTCGCCAAAGGGCCATACCTGAGGTCATTGACATATTACTCAGTCACACCAGTCGGTCTGCAGGTGAACACAACCATCGATTCGCATATGCTCGTTCGAAAGACTAACAATACCGAACAGTTTAGTATTATAGATATCAGAAACTATAAAAAATGAAGAATTATTATGTGGTCAAAAACGGTCGGTCTTCCGTAGGCCATTCCTACGAAACTTTGGTGCGCACCCTAATACTGGTCCAATAAGAGTAAAGGATCGCGCTCAAGGGCCGCGAAAGAAGCATGCAACCGCCATGATTGACGTCTGAATGCTTCAACGCTTCACGTCCACTCATCCGCAACTAATTTTGATACCTGGAGCGTTGTAGCGTTCAGACGCTCTTCAATGCTAAGCGTCAAAAAACGCTTCAAATATTTAAGTGCGGGAGTAGTAAAGAAACAGCATCTGGGGGCTTCTTGATCTAAAAAAATGCATATTTGTGACGTCACAGATACAAGTGAAATATAGTTCCGGCAAAGGAAGTGCCCTTTGACCCTGCACACCACTGTATCCAGTATTATGCGCAGGGGTCAAATGTCATTCCCGGTCACGTGACCGGAACCGGAAGTGACGTCACAAAGTGCACTCAGAGGTTAAGATCAAGGGGCCTCCAGATACCGTTTTTATACTATTTGCGGGTGTCAAGCGCTTCACCGCATCGACACCGGACGTAAAAAAACGCATCAACACTTAAACTTCACACACACAGGTACACACACACGCACAAGGAGGAGTTCCTTTGGGATTATGATTAGAGTACACACGTATTATTATACTACCCTAGTGTGAATGCCACTCCCGTATTTCTCAACCGAGTTGTTCTCCGTATCATGCTTTTCCCCTGGTGTGCATGCCTTCTCGATCCTACGCATGCACAGTTGGTCTATCATGCTCGAATGCGAATGTCTGACTCCAGGGATCTTGTCTCTTGTGGTTAAACTCCGATGTCTTTCACCCCACTGGTTTCCGTACTATGCTCCTCATCTGCCTATATAATCCGATTTGCGCTTTCAATACTACTCCGCGAACTGGAGGTGACATCATAACCCCATGCGCGTGCGCGCTTAACCTTGTTACGTCAAAGTTAAAATGAAGAAACGGACTTTGAATACCGTAGTGTCGAGGAAGTTGGCCTCGTGGTCAGACATTTCATAAGTGAATTTCAATAACCGATGTGCATTATTTGCAATCTCAAAGAAGCTTTCAGCCTCAGCTAAACTTCCAGAGTATAAAATTATCCCATCGTCACGAAATCGCTTATGAAGAGATAGATCGTGTCGGTATGGGAACTGGTCCAGAAGTTTATTTATGTGCCTAAATATAGCGAGATCACATAAATCATAAAACCCCTTGTGGTGCACCCACAAATTGCCTGTGGTATTTGTCATTGAAGCGAAATTCATCCCTCGTAAGATTCAGTAACTGATTTCTATCAGTGTGTCGACTGTAGGTCTTTTAATATGTCCTGGTTTGACAAGAGATTAGCTTGAAGGGCTTCAAATATTTTATCAACCCCGATGATCTAATATCATAGGTAATAATGAGCGTATGCTCGGAAATACGGTGCTTCTCAATTTCATTTATGAAATGAGTCGTGTCAGATAGATATGTGTCTTGTGTTCTTACTAAGGGTAGTAAGAAGTAGTTAAGAAAGCGCCCCAATCTTTCTGTCGGGGAGCCACATTGAGAAATAATCGGCCGTCCAGGAATCGTAATGTCCTGTGGCAGTATTGGATTGATGGGAGCCATGGTTTTAAATATGGATTCCATTTTGTGTATTTTCGATAGAAAATATATGGGTGGAAAGATGGTCCGAAAGATAGACAAAACTCTTTCTGCTGATTATTAGCGTTCATTTTTGATACGATATTTCAGACCAGTTGTTTGGTCGCATTAATATCTATATTCTTTATTTCAATATAATGGATTCCATTATAAAGCTGTCTGTGGGCTTCATGTTCAGTTTTTGAAGGGAGTCCCTTTCGCCTGGAGCTTTTATGTTTTATGTTATTTATTTCACATGAGAATTTTTGTTGCATAGAGATAATCTTCTATATTATTATCAACAAGCGTAGGAGTGAAGTCCGAGGTCTTTTGAACGGGTTCAGGCCTGGAGCTGTTCATGTAGAAGAATTTGAATGCTGGCACAAATCTCAAATGACTTGAAGTCTGACATGAGAGCAGTAGTGCTAATGTTAGGGGCAGGGACGAAGTTAAGGATCCCGTGATAGGAGTAAAATATCATCGTCATCAAGAGTGAGATGTGAGACGTTCCATATATACTGTCTAGCAGTATTCAGTTCCATAGGTTTCTCTTCAGACGGTTAGCTGAAGTTTGTTCAATATGTTGAGCCTTACGGCGTTTGGCTTTAGAAGAATATCTTCTAGCTGGCATTCTGCCAAAGAGGTTATGCACCGTGTTGTCTTAACAAACGGAATATGAGCATTAAACTAGATCTGGATCTGACGAGCTATATAGCTACGTTCTGCAATGAGCACGCATGAGTGGAGAAGTTGAAGATAATGCACGATAAATGGCTAATAAAATCGTTCTTTATACAAAAGTATAGATAGAACACATGTTTATGTATCGTTGTCAGTTATGTGTTGTTAAATGAGAACGAAATCAATGGATAACACCAGGAGTCTTGAAGTACATGTAATTGAACTAAAAGGCAGAAAACTTGAATCAGGGATAACAAGACATTTATTTTATTCATCCATGTAAAATCAGTAAAACAAGTACTTAATATAAGTACATGATTAATGTTACAATATATGGATCTCAATGTGTATATATAATATAATAGAACAAATGTTGTTTAACTGGAGGTCCACATTTGACAATAAAATACCCCTGTCCACTGTATATTACAAAACTTCGATTTGTTTCCTCCGAATTGGGTGGAGAGTGCCTGTGCGATCTTTTTCGCGTTTGGTCCGCCCTTTCCACCTCTCCCTCCACGGAATGGTCGTTTGCCTCTGTTTGATCGGTCAACGATCTATTGAAGCTGTCTTTGGTACTGGGGGTCTGGGAAGCTTTGAGGAATTTGACAATATCATTGGCGAGTCTTTCATTAAATTCCCGGATACTCTGATGGAGTTTTTGTCTAGCCAATTCCGTAGCTTTGGTGGTAGTCGGGATTTGCTTCAGAGCATCTGCAACACGCTGGTTCATAACGGCCGTTAATTCTTTAACTTTATCCTCACCAGCGGCACGGAGTTCGGCGCGGATAGATTTTATGTGCCTCTCTCTGATCTCCTGGAAAATAGGCTCCATTTCAGCCTGGTTTTCTGCAGTGTCTACTAGTGTTGGGGCGATGAACAGCTTGAGATATGACGGGCCTTCCGCTTTACCCTCAGCTTTGATGATTGAAGCCACCAATATGCGAATTGGCTGACGACGTTTTCCGATAGCCTGAACGTCATTTATTGCTTGCTTCGCAATGGACGCATATGGAATGATTGTAGCTTCACATTCATCGCTACTTTCCGGTAATGTTTCATTCGCAGATTTAACAATATTTTCAAGGTCTAAGGCCTTGAAATATCCAGTGTCTTCTTCGAGTGACTTGTTATCTGCGGAGGAGTCAATATTCAGATTCGAATCGATTTGCGTACTGATGAAGCCTTAGGCATGGTATACCTAGCTTATGCATGTCGGGCATATTTAGATGTGTTTAACCCTGGCATATTAACGGAGTGAGTATTGTCAAACTCTGGGTGGTTTCGCACTTATGAATATGGAACATAGCCGCTAATCATTGAAGATATAAAAATATAAACAGCGTGATGTGTATAACAACAGCCATGGTGCTCAAGTATGGTCACCGTATAAGACAAGCATATATAGTGTATCAATGCATGCAGGCTGTATATGCATAATAGCGACCTGTTAAGGGCCGAAGTCGACCGCAATGGTATACACAACGGTATAGTACCACTTGTTTACCGTAAATTTCAAACGGGCCAGTATGTATGTGGTCTGAGAATACAATCACAGAAACTGTGAGGATGTAAGAGAGACCAGAGGGCAAACTTCGATACACACGTCAGTTCAGGACAATACATAGACGACAATTTGTTTCTTTAATACAGTGTCACGCAGATCACGCGGATATATGCATCTCCATGATTCGCTTACGCCGGATGTCTCATTTCAATATGTTATTGACATTATTAGGCAGAAAATTCATTTTTACCTACATTTTAGAGAGGTAATTCTCTCTAACCTAGATATTTACCTCTATCTAGCTGCTTACATTATTACAATGAATGATATAATTTGGGATAGTGCGTCAGTACAGTTATTTGCAAGCCATTCGCGAAAAAAACGTTTATTCGTGCATAACATTTGATGATGCTACACCAACCTTGGAGAAAGTTCTCGACAATGGGCCGACACAGTAAATTAGGGCAATACATTCAGAAACACTAATTATTACAAAGTAAAAATAGTTTTGATTTGCCAATTATCTTCATGAAAAAAGCGACAAAACAAGACTTGTTTGCTCTTTGCAGTGAGGTAAGGATCGGTATTGTATTAATAATCGCTACCTCGTGATTGTGTGCAGGTAGAATTATGTACATCATAGTAAATGTCAGTAACTATCAAAAATCCAGAGCACAAATTAATAATTATTTCTGTTTGGGTGAAATATTAGAATAACTATTTCAGTAGCAGGGGGGGCGAGTAGACTTTTTTGTACAGGTTGAGGGAAGAGCAGACAGCGTGGCGGTGCCTAGAGGACTTGTAGGGGGCCGGGCTTTTTCTGTGGAATCTGTTCAGAGAGCAGACTTTTTCGAAACTTCGAGAAAGAGCGGCCAGCAGAGAAACAAGAAGGCTAGAACTTGAGAGCGCGCGCTTTGAGCTAGTGTATGCAGGTTACTATCGATTGTTTTCTCTCCGCTTAATACATGTTGAGAAGGGTATCGATTTTTTCACTCGGCTTCATTGAGAGGGGAAGCCCCTTGTCTCGCACGAGCCAGTAGAAGGTATATGATTTTTTTTTTCTACAAAAATCAGAAGATCGGATTAGGGCCGAGGTAGAGAGCCGAACTCAAAAGCAAAATACCTTGGTTCGATTCCGATCGCACCACGTCTGTTGTCTAGGAACAGGTGTTCCCTTGTTATATACTATTGCTGTCGGTATATATCTCATTAAAGACTTTCCCGGGGTCCTTTGACGAGCGTATGTGTCAATTGCCATCGTATGAACAAATATTTCGATCACTTCTGTGATTTGCCTAGTAAAATAAATTTCGAAAATACTAGACTAACAATTAGGAGTGTTAGCCCGGGAAATACCCGCGATCATTCTTAAGGGACTCTGGTGACGTGGTGGAATTTTGTAAAAATAAATCAGGAGGAAGGGGGGAGGGTAGATGGAGGGGAGGGAGGGAGGGAGAGAGGGGGGTGTAAGAGCGAGTGGTGGGTAAATAGACGGAGAGAAAAAAACATTCGCAAGTTTGGAAGTATCCAACGTATCAAATTTAGCTATCAGTAGGCCTGCGAACGGCTCGCTATCAGATCCGGCAGTCAGTAGCCGCACGCAGTGCTGTAGTATTTATTGTCTGCTTTCGCGCGTGTAAATGCGACAGAGTGCCTACTTCAATATGTTCGCGGGGAGGATTCCTCGCTTAATCAGCAAGTCTTTCGTGGCTATGGCCAGGCCGATGTCTGCAATAACCATTCCTACGTCATAGCCGGTGAAGTCTAACTTGGGGGCAAAGCCTTTCCAAACTAGTTTGCCCAGACGAGCATAACCTATCGCTAAGCCGCTAGCGACAGCGGCATGGTAGGCCATGTTGGCTAGCATTTTACCATCGATCGACGACATGCTTCTTTTGCAGTGTCAGCCATGGCTTTAACATGATATACTAATGCGCCGAAAAAAGGCCTAACTACTAAGGGTGTTCGTGCGGACATTCTAGTGGTTCCCACGGTTTAATAATCCGCCTGTAGAAAGCAGTTTATTGTGATTCTATCCCGATTGCCCTGGCAAACTGTTTCCTTGCTTCCACCCTGCCTTGCTTCAGAAGTTCGTTTTTTTCTTCCTGACTGATATGGGATGCTTTCAACGATTTAGCCCTGATAGCGTTTTTCATCGCATCATATTTAGATTTCTCCACTAGGATGTGACGGAATTCGCTATCAGAAATCTTGTTATCCACAAGTGCTTGCGAGATAACATCTGCGATGGAATCCAATTTTGAAGATGCTAAGACGCGAATTTCATCGTGTTTTTTTAGCTTTGATGGTTAGGCGTAGAGATATAAACTTGCAAGCTATTCCAGTCAAACCACTCGAAAGAGCCGAGACGTCAAGTGCTACAACAATGGGTGCGGCAATAATCGTCGACAAGAGGCCGACCCCAGTCGCGCCGAGGCCCAAAGCCACTGTGGCAAGCGCAGAGTCAACGCCATCTAGAGCATTCACCGCTTCGCGGTATTTTTTGTACAGGCTCGACCGGGAATCACGATCTTGGGAGAGTTCATGCTGGATATCACAGATGTGCTTTAGCCTGTAGTCATGCGCGGATTCGGCCTCGTCCAACGTTGGATATAGTCCCATGATAAATCTATATGCTGTTGTCAATTATCTCTAGCTCAAGGTTATCCAAGGGCCGGTTGAACACCTTGAGAGATTTTAAGCCGACGCCAGGAATATGTTGCCCACGGTCACATCGACCCCTACTCGTGTAGTTACGCCCTCTAACGACAGATGCACGACAGGTTTTTTCTGCGCTAAGAGCAAAGAAAATCCGCCACTCTTGATCAGCGTGCTTATCCTGCCACTTTATCTGGAGATGTGGCAGTATGTCCACGAATCTATCGTGTGCGGGAACTGGCGGTAACAGTATTGCAGCTCTGATAGTTGAGTCTGGAGGAAGAGTGGTCAGGGCGGGTAACGACGTATTTATTACTAGAGCCCCTCGAGAATCAGTGCTTCTTAAATAGAATTTCCAGTCCTGGAGGTGTATTTTGACGGTTTTTTCAACCGGACTGTAAGACAGGAATGCCGTACCTCGATTTAAAACTTTTCTCACAAACCCAGCTTTATCGACCTGTACTCCCGATTCGACCACATTAAGGTTAACGAAACAGCCCATATTGTCACTTTCGGCGAGAGTCCATTGTTCGTCTTCCTTTTTAACGAGGCTATATCTCACGTGCGTCCGTGTGTTTCCCGTGCTAATATCTTCAAGGTCTTTGAAACTTACATCCGTGGTTCTTCCTGGCGTAAGCTATCTTTCGATGGTATAAGCCGTTTCTGAACTGAAAGCCGTATAGGCGGTCGGTGTAACCTGCCTCGCCAAACCCCATGGTATCAGCGAGATCGCTTAAGGCCAAATCACTGCATCTGGGTCCTCCGGATTCAACCATCGTTGTCAGGGATGAAAATCAAGAGTTACACTCATATAAGCGGTCTTTACTGGTGTATCTGACTTATCTAACAGGGAGGACGTTAGCTGCGGGATAGGGCCAGATATTAGTGGCTTTTACTGTGGATTAGGGAAAGAAATGGTTTTTCCGCAGTTTATCCCTTCACCGGTCACAGATATAGCTCTCAGAAGAGTGGAAGGGTAGGCCACACAAGGGTACGCAGTGCTGGTGCCAGGTATCTAATACCGCTTATGCCGGTGCTAGGGGCCGTGTGGTCATATCATCCATGTTGCCACATGAACAGGTACAATAAAAGCGTACCTGAGATACAACACATATCACGAATCGTTAGATTCTTGGTGTGTGCTTTAGAATAGGTTAACCAGAAGACTATTCTGTGAAGTCATGTGACGCAGTCAGTATGTCGGCACCTCTTCCCACTTCCCTTATATGTGTTGTAATTTTTACCTGTATATGGCGAGATTCTGCTGGTGGACGTTTCGTCCCCGAGGCCCGCCCCCTGTACAGACCTTTTGGTCTTTGATATATGTTGGCATTTGTGGGAAGTTGATGCTGGGTCGACATCGGGCGTTACAGACTAGTCTTTCGTGTTAATTCCGTCTTTTACATCTGACGACGATACAGCTCACCAATCTCCAATGTACGAGTTGTCACAGCGAAACAGCTCACCAGTTGCCGGTGTACGAGTTGTCAGAGCATTTCCATCGTGGCTCTCTACATTTGTATCTGGTGCCGCTTATGCCGGTGCTAGGGGCCGTGTGGTCATATCATCCAAGTTGCCACATGAACAGGTACAATAAAAGCGTACCTGAGATACAACACATATCACGAATCGTTAGATTCTTGGTATGTGCTTTAGATAGGTTAACCGGAAGATTATTCTGTGAAGTCATGTGACGCAGTCAGTATGTCGGCCCCTCTTCCCACTTCCCTTATATGTGTTGTAATTTTTACCTGTATATGGCGAGATTCTGCTGGTGGACGTTTCGTCCCCGAGGCCCGCCCCCTGTACAGACCTTTTGGTCTTTGATATATGTTGGCATTTGTGGGAAGTTGATGCTGGGTCGACATCGGGCGTTACAGACTAGTCTTTCGTGTTAATTCCGTCTTTTACATCTGACGACGATACAGCTCACCAATCTCCAATGTACGAGTTGTCACAGCGAAACAGCTCACCAATTACCAGTATACGAGTTGTCAGAGCATTTCCATCATAGCTCTCTAGATTTGTATCTAATACCCCTTATGCCGGTGCTAGGGGCCGTGTGGTCATATCATCCAAGTTGCCACATGAACAGGTACAATAAAAGCGTACCTGAGATACAACACATATCACGAATCGTTAGATTCTTGGTGTGTGCTTTAGAATAGGTTAACCAGAAGACTATTCTGTGAAGTCATGTGACGCAGTCATGTCGGCACCTCTTCCCATTCCCTTATATGTGTTGTAATTTTTACCTGTATATGGCGAGATTCTGCTGGTGGACGTTTCGTTCCCGAGGCCCGCCCCCTGTACAGACCTTTTGGTCTTTGATATATGTTGGCATTGGTGGGAAGTTGATGCTTGGTCGACATCGGGCTTTACAGACCATTTTTTTGTGTTAAATGCCGTCATTTTCATCTGACGACGATACAGCTCACCAATTCCAAGTGTACGAGTTGTCACAGCGACACAGCTCACCAGTTACCAATATACGAGTTGTCAGAGCATTTCCATCATAGCTCTCTAGATTTGTATCTAATACCGCTTATGCCGGTGCTAGGGGCGGTGTGGTCATGTCATCCATGTTGCCACATGAACAGGTACAGTAAAAAAGGTACCTGAGATATTAACACATATCACGAATCGTTGTGGATTCTTGCGTGTGCTTTAGAATAGGTTAACCAGAAGACTATTCTGTGAAGTCATGTGACGCAGTCAGTATGTCGGCACCTCTTCCCACTTCCCTTATATGTGTTGTAATTTTTCCTGTATATGGCGAGATTCTGCTGGTGGACGTTTCTGTCCCCGAGGCCCGCACCCTGTACAGACCTTTTGGTCTTTGATATGTTGGCACTTGTGGGAAGTTGATGCTGGGTCGACATCGGGTCTTACAGACTAGTCTTTTGTGTTAAATGCCGTCATTTACATCTGACGACGATACAGCTCACCAATCTCCAATGTACGAGTTGTCACAGCGAAACAGCTCACCAATTACCAGTATACGAGTTGTCAGAGCATTTCCATCATAGCTCTCTAGATTTGTATCTTAATACCGCTTATGCCGGTGCTAGGGGCCGTGTGGTCATATCATCCAAGTTGCCACATGAACAGGTACAATAAAAGCGTACCTGAGATACAACACATATCACGAATCGTTAGATTCTTGGTGTGTACTTTAGAATAGGTTAACCAGAAGACTATTCTGTGAAGTCATGTGACGCAGTCAGTATGTCGGCACCTCTTCCCACTTCCCTTATATGTGTTGTAATTTTTACCTGTATATGGCGAGATTCTGCTGGTGGACGTTTCGTCCCCGAGGCCCGCTCCCTGTACAGACCTTTTGGTCTTTGATATATGTTGGCATTTGTGGGAAGTTGATGCTGGGTCGACATCGGGCGTTACAGACTAGTCTTTCGTGTTAATTCCGTCTTTTACATCTGACGACGATACAGCTCACCAATCTCCAATGTACGAGTTGTCACAGCGAAACAGCTCACCAATTACCAGTATACGAGTTGTCAGAGCATTTCCATCATAGCTCTCTAGATTTGTATCTAATACCGCTTATGCCGGTGCTAGGGGCCGTGTGGTCACATCATCCATGTTGCCACATGGACAGGTACAATAAAAGCGTACCTGAGATACAACACATATCACGAATCGTTAGATTCTTGGTATGTGCTTTAGAATAGGTTAACCAGAAGACTATTCTGTGAAGTCATGTGATGCAGTCAGTATGTCGGCACCTCTTCCCACTTCCCTTATATGTGTTGTAATTTTTTCCTGTATATGGCGAGATTCTGCTGGTGG
>JAVTVY010020997.1:0-78360 GCA_036873755.1 Hanleya hanleyi
GGTAAATAGAACAATGTCAATATGTGTTGTTGTTGTTCGTGTGTATCTAGTGACCAGTACTCGTCTATGGTGCGATAAAGGGCCTTGAGCGCTACGGCCACCAATCCACCAAGTATTATATAGATCCTTTGTAAGATTTGATGAGCGATGAGCGATTATGGTATGTTTCCTAAATAATGCCCTCGCTTCTACGACTACCACGACGTCCAAACAAGCATGGAGGGGCATGGCGGGTGGAGAATACCATATGGGCCAATCACTGTGCAGTGCTGATTTAAAATGCCTGTCTCCATAGAGCGATAGCGAATTGGAGCTGGGTACGAGTCTACCCCACACCCAGCCCATCAGATGCCCCCTCACAAGGCAGACCGCATCACCGCCAGACCGCATCACCACGGAGGAATACAAAGGTCACGTGACCTTGTATCAGAGTTCAAGAGAATAAGCCGCTACCACATTGGTAAAGTTTTTTACCAAATTCAAGATGGCGGCCATAATCTGGCAGTGTTTTCCAACCACCTCGCTGGGGGTCTAATAACACCCCAGCCACCAGTCAGATTTTTGGACCGGATTCGGGGCCTTCGCGCACATCGCCGGAAGTGACATCATATATAGTAAAATAGATGTTTACTGAACATTTCGATTACTTTTCAAGTCTGCATACTATGCATACTACCTCTGTTGACCTAGCATCAAAAAGAATTATCTGGAGATAATTTTCCCTGTTTATCTGGACAGAGCATATGAAAAGTAGTTCGCTCATGTGCAACACTAAAGGAGTTGTTCGGCTGGATTCAAACTGAACCGTGCGTTGGTTGGTTTCCCCTAAACGTCATAGCAACGTGGTAAAGGTCAACTTCCGCTATTGGTGGCAGGGATGTTAATGTAGCTTGCGAAACGGAGCATGCGCTGTGGGGGAGGTTGAGTTTTTTCCAGTAGACAATACTACTGACTTAAAAAGTCATATTTCCAGATCGGTGGGAGTTACTCGTAACTGCAAGCTACACGAAGCTCAGTTTGACTGATCATTTCCGGTGACAAAATCCAACCCTGCTATATTACCTCAAGCAAGCTATTGAACAACAAAATAAAATGAATGCACCATTAGCTTTATGTTATTTCGTCTCTGTGTGTCAGCGAGACGAAACCCTCTTCGAAGATAATGAACGTAACCCAGCTGAGAATTTCCCCCAGCAGTGGCGTCTGTTGGCTGGGTTCGGTCTATTTATAGAACACTGCGTCTGGAGAAGATATGTTTGTCCGCTTCTTGGGGTGTACCGTTCTTTGCGATAAGAAAATTCATTAAGAAGAGTTCGACTTTCTGATGAAAAACGATTTGCTAACGAATTTGCAGCCTGGCTTCCTTCCTGGCGATAGGACAGTTTACCATTCGGCGGATACGTATAACTTCATTTGTACAATTAGCTCTCTTATAAGCATTAAACTGCTGGAATATAGCATGAAATACACATGAATGTTATGGTGTCTCACATATATACCTTCTCATAACTCACCAGTTAATATGGCATGCAACTGAATTGTAAACGAATTCAATTTTGAACGAGGGGAGAACAATCAGTTATTCGCTCGTTAAATTGCCTACAATAACACTATTATTCCCGATAATGACTCCCGACAAAGATCAAACCTCCCTCATCATAAAGTAGTTTAAAAGTAATCTGACACAACAATATTCTTGCGAAAGATTCCAAACATCGTATACAACACCATGCCCGCTATAAACTTCCAGGTTCTTAACTTTTTGGTGCATGAAATGGCTAAGGCAGCCCCAGATAATGAAGTTGATCCTGTTAGATCCCATATAGTGATTTCAGACCCTCTGTGCTTATGTGAGAAAAATTTTTTCAATTTTTATCGGATGTTGTGGATAATAACAAACTTCATGAGTTCTAAAGACTGTAGACTATGCGCATCTGAGTAGCCGGAAACGTTTCGATCAAGCCATGATCAGGCGACATGGAATCGGCCATACGCGATCAACTCACGATCATTTACAAAAAAAAAGAATCTACCCAAGGTGTATTCCATGCCACGAAGATCCCGCAGTAAAAAATATTCTGATCGACTGTATACATTTTAAGATTGTAAGAGATTTTTTTATGTTGTGTTGTCACTTCTGGTTATTACTTGTTTTTGTTGGAAAATTTAGAATTTTGTTTGATCGTCGCTGTATATCTGAAATGTTGCTGAACGCAATGTTAAACCTTAACTCGCTCTCTCTCTCTCTCTCTCTCTCTCTCTCTCTCTCTCTTCTGTGCAATAATATCATGGGTGTAAAGTAATCGATCACAGCTGGGTACCTGGAATTTGTTTTGGTGTTTAGTGTTTCGAATTGCTTGACCCACTCGAACGGACATATTTCCATTTTAATTTGACCAACACCATCTGCCAACATCATAAAGGCATACAAATGTATATAAACTGTGCCGAAATGAACAGGAATTATCGAACGCTAACCATTTCACAAAATACTAGCACGTTTTCTAGTGTGGTATTGGAATGACCCGTTATATCATCGACTATCTCGTATACATTATAAATTATATCATATTCACGAAACGACTTTGAAATTCAATTTTCTAGACGGATGTTTGTCATTCATGAGATAGGATCGACCAGAAGGTACAGTCTCCATAATGAAATAGGCCTGAATTTACCAAGGATTGTATTTTCAGATTTTAAAATTACAGCATCACAAGCTACAGCCCTATAATTGGCCTTGTTTCGACACTGGTGCAAAGCAGTACTAGTTTGCTATTTGAATCTGAACGTGATATTCCCTTGTCAAATCTACCAGGACTGGGAGACATGATGCTCCCACTACCAAACTTTCGACACTGTCTCCAAAATGACACAACATTCAGAGCTGTCGCTCCGGGATACTATAGACTGTTATATTGCAGTTCTTGTGATTGCGGTTTTGTGACCTGTAAACATGGTGGAGAATGACGCATATTGGCCGGCGTCGCGCCTCACAGATATTTGTTCCTTTCTATTTGGTTGGTGGTCACATAGATCACAATTTTTCAACAGGTGACTTGCTAGGGTTATTACATAATCGCTCTGCAATATTTGTACCTAATACCACTCAAGCCGATGGCAGGAGCCGTGTGGTCCTGCCATTCAAGATATACAAATCATCAGCGGGATGACTTGTGGTTCTTCTGATGTTTTACGAAACATACAGTTAGTAAATTTTTCTGTGGGGTAACATGACTTCTTGTCAGTACGCCGGCATCGGTTTTCAGCACCCTTTCAACGTTTCGTTGAATTGGTGCTTTTAAATATATCTAATAACTGTTTGATGTATTTCAAGTCTAATAGAAGTTTTGTGATCAGTACAACAGATAGATATTGTAGTTCTTCGAATTTACAAGGAAATGCCGAAAGTCGTACAGGGGCAAATGAAGCTCAGCGCAAAGCACTGTGGGAGAGAATGACGTTTATCTCTTTATTAAGAACACTATGTGCATGATCAGAAGACATATACATATTGTAACTCATGCATTTCACAGTACTATGCAAACCTACGAGTATCTAAACATCTCAACCTATAAAACGGTGTGTTCGTAAACAGAAATGCAGTCCTAGACTGCTAGCTATGGAGGTCTGTATTTGGGATGTTTAAATCTACCAATGCTGAATTTTGACTCGCCTTGAAAACTGCTATAACAGAGTTGAGTCGCATATGGTCCAAATTTGGTGTGTCTGATGGAAAGTACCGAGGATTTAAACAGGCTATATATCATTCTGTATTTATTGGGCATCGGTCCTTTAATATGACTGCTCGAGGGAGAAATATATCTCTCTTAGATAAGTACGGTTTCTTTCTATTACTTTCAGTTCACTTGATCTGCCTATCTTGTTAAGGAGCTAGCGCCAATTTGCTCTAAGTTCGGTGAATCTTCGTAGGGGAGATTGGGGTACAGTGGGACATGGGGCACAGTGGGACAAGCCGTCTAGCTCCTTTGTTAAATACAGGAAGCACATTAAAATATTATCAGCAGAAAGCTACCATCCCATTACAACACCTATATTGATTCCAAATAGAATAAAACTTATCACTAGTAAAAATTACGAGAAAAAAAAGTTTTTGAACAGTCCAAGTAAATTTTGGGGATTGAGAATGACATTTTGTTATACCAAGTTTTCAGCTGTGCTTCGTTGCTGTTTTGTTACTACTAAGAAAGGATGGACAAAGGTACAATTTAAATTATATTGATTTATTATCTCAGATGTATGTATTAGGGTTTTTTCATAAAACGTGCCCCTGGGGCGGACTGGGACACTTTTGCTGGGGCACACTGGGGCGATAGTAATCAAATGGTGAAATTTACTTTCGTCATAAAATGCTATCAAAATGCATTATTGTGTTTCCTAGATGATATTAATTGCTAACCCTCTCAGATTTGACGAGTTTTACTAACACTTTCAAAGCTAATTGCTTTCGTTGGAATGAAAATCCTACAAAATAATTTTTTTCCTCAAATTTGGCTCCTGGGAAATATTTTACGTAAAGCAGGGGTCTAAGATAGCAACTAAATTAACCATCGCTGTTGAATCCTCTAAACTTTTATGACACATATTAGTATATACTTGATATAACATGCATTTTAATTATTGTCCCATCGCACCCCCGTGGGTGTCCCAGTGTACCCCATAGTGGGACAAACTGGGACACATTTTTTGTGGCGGGGGGCATAATTTGACTCCCTGGCTGGCCTGGTAGGGTTACTAGAAATCGTCCTTACAATTTTTTTCAGAACAAATGGGCCGAATTTGACCGCTTTCCGATTTTTTGTCGGTTATCTAAGAAAAATAAAACACGCTTCGAGGGAAATGTTTGAGATTCAATTTCCTATAGCATATAAGTTTTTTGTCTTAAAATTGTTTCATCATACTCTTTCAGAAATTCCCTGTCGAATCGAAGAAACCATAGAGTGTATCCTTACCACTTGTCATAGAGCATTACTCAAAGATGTAGCGTGGTAAGTTTCAAAAATATTTAGAGGGAGGTATAAACTCCAAGTCGCCCAGATTGAACTAAACTGAAGGATTATTACTTAAAGTTTAAGCACATTCTCATGAACTGTTGGACATAAACGTCATCTACTTCCTTAATTCTTTAACTGTTCATTCATTCAATTTACCAATTCTGAGAAACGTCGACAACCGCGTTGTAGCCTCGCTTGGGAAGTAACAATAGAATAGCTTCGAGATGGGGATCGAAAACTAATAGAAAACGGATAATAGGGTGATCACATTGCCAAAAAAAACTGGACATTAAATGAATTCAATACTTTTATACCTCAGCGATATGATTTCGATATTTCAAAAGAAAATTCGCTCATGTAGGAAGAACGAATTTCGACAGGTCTTAGTGGAGAACTGGACATATCAAATGCAACTTCGACAAATAAGCTTTCTAGCGCAGCAGGTGTTACCTTAATTGTCAGTGACCACCGATTACCAATTGTGAGCTCTAAAGTTTCTAAAGATGTCGGCAGTGATCGATATTTCAGAAATTCAAAGGAGAATAGCAATCTTTGAACAGAGTGTCTCTTCAAACAACACTGATTTGAAATGTATGTGCCTGGGGGTTTCTGTCGAGTAAACCTACATGTACAAAGGGCCTATTATGTCGACGACGAATGTAAAAGTTCACATTTCAAGACTGTACGTATACGGTTTTCTTAGGAATCTGGCCTGGGGGCTCCTAACAGTCTTTCCACAACAGGAGAACAAGAGAGATGAAACCTTTGAGATTTCTGCAAACCGGACATATCGAATCTTAGATAACCCAGAAAAATAATTATGGAACCTCAACAGCAAGATTAATTCTCTTTTATCAGCTTGTTCCCGGGGGAAAATTCCCCAAATGAAGAGAAATTTGCGGTTTTGAGTTGTCATGCGGATGAACCGAGTGATGACTGGCATTGGTCAGAAAGTCATTCACTGGTTGTACTTACATGAGTGTAACTAAGAAGAAGCTCGATGGGTAGGGGTTAAATATTCCTGTCCCAATCGGTCTTTCCGCATCATTTACACTGGTGCCGTGACAAAACCCCTGGAGTACCACCAGTGAGAGTATGGGCTCAGGGTTCATACTTTATTTAAGGATCACGAGACAATGCATACAATAGCCAAGTCTGGGGATACAATAGCCATGTCTGGGGACAACAATGTGTCTAGACATGTGCCTTTTCAACGGCACAAAGACCCAGACAATAGTTCCTACATGAAGTATCGACCGGGCTCAGACGGTAAAGATTAAATGTTCGTATCTCAGTTGGCCTTCCACTCATCATTTAAACCGGTGCTGTAAAAAAAACCTTGAAATACCACCAGTGAGAGTATGGGCTGAGTTGATAAAGATTGAGTGTTCGTATCTCAGTCGGCCTTCCACTCATCATTTAAACTGGTGCTGTAACACACCCCTTGAAATACCACCAGTGAGAGTATGGGCTCAGTTGATAAAGACTGAGTGTTCGTATCTCAGTCGGCCTTCCACTCATCATTTGAACTGGTGCTGTAACAAACCCCCTGAAATACCACCAGTGGGAGTATGGGCTCAGTTGGTAAAGATTCAGTGTTCGTATCCATCGGGTCTTCTCCTAGTCATTTATACTGGTGCTCCGACAAATCCCCGGGAATACCAACAGTGAGGGTATAGGCTCATCAGTTTTTAACTACGTTTCTCAGTATATCTTTCTCGCATCATTTACACTGGTGCTGTGACGAAACCTCTGGAATACAAACATTGAAAGTATGGACTCGGTTGGTGGAGCAATGGATCCGTACGTTGATTGATATTAGAAAAACGATGTCCCTATGTTCTAAAATTGGTCAGGTATAGTCCAAATTAACAACCAAATTTTTGGTCGAATGAATTTTAAACAATTGAAATTAACGTCAATAAAAGTGATAGATTTCGTATATAATGTTTCATACAGATTAAAACAGTTCCAGTTCTAAAATATCGGAGCAGTTTACTCGGTACAAAGCGTGGGAATGGAGTTTTCATATCAGCTGTTGGCATTATAGGGGGATGGTATTGGTATTAGGAAAACGATAGTCTTATATTAAATATTTTTACTCGATTGTTTTACGTAAACATAATAAATTTAAGTGCAGCCTAAAGCGGTGTGTTCCGTATATGACTGATTTCGTTCGTCTTCTCCTTGTTGACGTTAATATTGCTCAAATCGTTACGCGTTTATGCCCATGTCATTATCAGGTTAGGGGAGTCCCGCTCACTAAAATGGAGGTAAAAAAGGTCGTTTTCGCTCAATAAATCAATTCACATAATGAATTCAGCAAAATCCTCTTGGGGCGCATACAGACATATATCCGCATTAAATGGTAGTAAAAAAGTAAATTGTCATCTATCTAATTTGCATAATAATAGGCCAAACATCCTTCTTGCTGTTTAAACAACACTGGCTGGTTCTTGAATGAATGAATGAAATTTTATTCTTGCCGGTAACAAAACACATAGGTACATGCGCTGGACATCTTGACATCAAGTTCAATTTTTTTTTCCATTTTTCAGGTTATCAGGGGATAATAATAAATTGAGAGAAGTTGAAGAATTGCACTTCATTATTAAGTTCTGTCCGGAACTCAATAAAGTGTAATCAATTCACCTCTCCCCCACCAAACCACACATATAATTGTATTCAAGAAACCTTATTTGGCATTAGATTTGACATGTTTTTCCTATTTCATTTTCGCAACCTCATAATTAGGTAATACTTCAACCCATAATTTAAATGAATGTGGTTAGCAAATCAATGTTATCTATTATGTTCTCTTCTTAATTTGCAATAGTTTACAGTATACAACATAAATTAATATAATAAGCACGTCTAGACCAGAATGATCTCTCCTTGATTGGTATTTCTATACAGTGTATAGCAAAGATTAATGCAATAAGCATGTCGAAACCAGAAACTTAGACCTCATACAGGTCTACACCATTGTCCATTGTATAAGCTGTTTTGGTCGATTTGATTGTTCATTGTATTTATTCTCTTGACTTATTATTATTGTTGTTATATCTTACATACCCTTTTATTAGTTCCGTTTCTGTTTATTTGTAATCTTATGCATGTGAATTATGTCGCCAAGACCACCGTAACCATTTGTGTAAAACGCACATGCATAAATAGAACCGCAATCATATTAAATTTAATAAACGATGCTTTAATAAACTGCTGAAAGCAGTGAAACTAGTTAGCGAAATCAATCAGTCCGAGTTTGTGATGACTTTTTTCTAGTACTATATTTACCATACACAAAGGCAGTTTATACTGTGATCATTTAGTCTATATATATATATATATAAATTAATGTTATGACATGGAACAATATATAAATCAATAGGCCTGAAATTTTGATGCATTGGCTAAGAAGGAATCAAAAGTTATTGAGCAAAAACGACCTGTTTTATCTCCATTTTAGAGAGCGGGATTCCCCTAACCTGATTATTAAAGATTCAAATCCGACGTTCACTAACCAGCCGTCGTCAGTGAAGAATTTAACGTTCATAATTTGACGATCTAATTCATGGGAAAATATTAGTACTGCACTCTAAAAAGGCATAAAACGAATATATGTGTAAACCCAAGCTATTTCCTTATAAGAGAGAAACGATCAGTACTTTTTAATGATGCAGACAAGACACCATGATGTTATATATATATATATATAGCTCAAACAACAATAGAATGGGACTTGATACAAAGAATAGTGCATAGTTACGGAATATCTTCCCGTTTTAAAGAAATCGATCATGTTGATATGTTATTGGAATTAAAATTTCAAAGAAAATGTAGCGAGGCATTAAGACACATGCTAACCCTGATTTGTGGCTTACTAGTCTCGAATTCTCCGAAAGGTTCCCCCAACATATTAAAGGGCTATTAGATTCATATCTGTTCAAGTAAATGTTTTGCACAGGTATCAAACCTTGAAGTAGACATAAGAATCGCATCAAATTAAATTCCTAGATGGAATCATTGGATTATAGAGACATGAAAGCAAAAAATAAAACGCACAAAAACTCGGTTTATTTCTGGTTGTAAGATTATAGTAGCATTTAACCGCTTTATTGATCAATACTTTCCTTCGCGGCGATGTGCAATGAATGTAAACATTCGGCGATATTTCCCGACTGACGTAATTACGTTTACTACTATGGACTGTTGTTTTGTTTCTTTTTCTTTGGCTTAATCCATTTAACTGAACTAGATTACAGAGTTTTCCACCTGAATTGCAAAGAATAAATATATAAAGCGTCCATATTTATTCGTCGCGCACAAGTTTTGCGCCTGGTCCGAAGGTTGATTTATGTCGCATAATTTTTTTCCGTCAACCCTAAGATTATTTTGATGTGGAAAGTTTTGCCGTGATCACAGCTTTTGTCCCTTGGCATTGTGACTCTAATATGAATAAGTTTTCTATTATTCACAAGTAGTCTACAAGTTTGTGTAAACGTGTGGGCCTTTTTGGGTTTATTCTTGGCAACCGAGATAAATTAACTCTAATATTTATGCATATTACAAATTCTGATATCATCATTTTTAAGCAACTTCTAATGTGACGATTTGGGTTTCCAGATGACCGCCATCTGAAACCTACTTTTTCCCATATCTCACTCCCAGCTTTGAACAATACTCCAATGGCTTCATCCACATTTTCAGGGTCAAGTCATCCAGTTGGTTGCACCATAAACCTCTTTATATGGCAGTCATCTGAAACTTATTTTTGTAAATATATCTTTACCGGGAAATTTCCTGAATGTCATCAACTGCCAATCGAGAAAGCTTCTCTCACATACCGAGTTTTTTCATCGTTCTCAACAGAACATGAACGATGTTTGACTTCTAGAAATGCTGATGCCATGATTTCCTCTAACTTTGATTCTTGTTCCAAGCGGTAGGCAACTTCATCAGGGTTTCTGCTTTTTATGATCTATTTACTCATTGCAGATTTCTCATAGTAACGCATTCTCTTCCATATATTCGAAACCGGAGATAAAATTATAGTTCTATGGGACTGATATTGAATCCTATAACATCCTATAACGGGAAAGAATCGATCATTGGTGCGACATGGATGATTTAAAATATTCCTGCGAGGCTTTGAAATGTTAATTTAGGAAGAAATCCTGCTAGAGTTATGTTCGCGGTTCCAGTGGCTGTCTATTTTTTACGCTCTGGTTCGGGTGCTTCAAGCAAACCAATCAGAAACATTAGACCTGTTGTACAAAAATATTGATAGTTACAGGGAAAAGTTCAACATTAGCAGTGCGCACTGTCGAATGCTGGCATCAGTCAGTATACGCTCCTGAGATTTCAGACTAGCTACTGCATCTGAGGCGATCATCATAACACGATCGCGAAGCAGCATTACTATTGAGAACCGCGGAGAAACTGAGCAGAAGTGTTATGGCCATGTATGACCCCTATTGCGCCAGAATGAACAGCCTCCTGATAAAGTGACATGTACTATGGACTGTGTTAAATTTTAATGAATAAGATCAGATTTCTAACTTTATATCTTCGATAGAAACGGAAAAGTAACAACAGTTGCCAGAGCGAAGGACGCCACAAGACGGTTTTCCGACAGTCGAACACTGATCCGTTTGGTACTTGTATGCATGTAACACATAATTACAACACATATAAGGGAAGTGGGAAGAGGTGCCGACATACTGACTGCGTCACATGACTTCACAGAATAGTCTTCTGTTTAACCTATTCTAAAGCACATACCAAGAATCTAAGTGTGAAGCAGCGTCAATCGTGCGAGACGGGAAGATGTGTTTCGATGTTTGAAAAAAGACTAGTTGCGCTCAGATGGATTTCCGTCCTAAGGGAAGCTACCATTGTGAAACTGCAGTTTTATTGAAGTACCAAAATATGAACTTGTTGTATTGTAAAAAGTAGCTGTTTATGCACTTGAAAAATTGAGAAAATAAAATTATCCATTAAGCAAAAGGGGGCATATGAGGTTTTCTTCTCTTTAGGAAGTGAATTTGCATCACATTCATAAAAAAAGATAAAAAAAAATGTTCAAATTTACCCCTACTGTGAAGAAAACTCATGTATGTCCACTTTTGCGTCTCAGGAACGTGTGCATTATGAATAATTTCAGACTCATTTTTCTTAACCCTACCTGGCCTGGGGGGGGGGGGAGGGAGCGAAATGCCCCCCCTACCAAACTTTCTGAGCTATCTCCGGAACGACAAAAAATGGAGAGCTGAAACTTCTTGACTTTTTAGTATATCATATTGGGGTCATTTGAGCCTATTTGCATAACCTCCCGAGCAAAGGATCATGGGTAAATTCAAGATGGCGGCCACGTGGGGTACCAGAAAAGTGATGTTTTGGTCATATTTCTTCAACATTTCTGCTTTTCCGCAATGAAAAGTGGGCAAAAACTATTTTATTTCACATCACATTAATATTTACTAATTTATCATGCAGTTTTTGCGCAGAAATTGCATAAATAAAAAAAATCGGAAAATCCGACCGAAAAATCGACCAAAAAATGTTGTTTTTGAAAATGACGTCACTGTGACGTCATCAAGGCGGCCATCTTGAATTTTTTTAAAAATTTCTGGTAGAGCTTGACTCAAGGGTATAGTGTGGTAAGTTTCAGCCCCCTAGCTCAAGAGTAAGAAAAATAATTAGGGGGGGGGGGGCATTTCGGTCCCCCCCAGGCCAGGATAGGTCCCAAAAAGCCCAGGCCAGATAGGGTTAAAACAGATTCGAGAAGCGGAACTTTTGCAGAAACAGCTTCTTTTCAATTATACAATGCTCAAAAGTAGCTTCCTAGTGCAACATTCCCCCATAGTGCGGAAATCCGTATTAATCTCAGAAGCCATAAGCTTCATAGAGTTGCTTGAATTTCTCGTTCAAAATATCTATGTGAAATTTGGTAACACAATATATCAACAGCATATAGGTATTCCAGTGGGTGCTAATTATACACCCCTGTTGGCTGACCTATATCTGTTCTCTTATGAATGGCTAAAAATGTATGCTGGCGCTTTCAAAAACCGATCAATTAAAAGCCTGTTCCTTCTGATTCGCCAAACGCTGTATAGACAATCTTCTCGCTATGGATAATTGGTATATAAATGACACAGTGAAGGATATATATCCACCTTTACTGGATCTAAAGAAAATTACCGATATCATATTTAGATCTATATCTCTACAAAAACGAAGCGGGCCTTCTCTCTCGTCAACTTTATGACAAAAGAGATTTTTACAATTTCGATTCGCAGACTATCCCTTTCTGGACAGTAATATTCCAGTGGGACCTGCATATGGCGTATACATATCTCGCCAAGTAGCATTTGGTAGATCCTGTTTTAAATGTGACGATTTTAATCAACGTCATAAAACACTGTTGCAGACACTTATAAAACAGGGCTATAACGACCAGGCGCCTCCACTCAAATGTTCTCAAATCTGGCTATACATATGGCATGCTGATAGCAAAATACGATCGTAGCGTGCAAGATCTATGGCGTTACGATTCCTGGCTTGTGTCGAATTCCGCTTATTATAACCCGTGGCTAGGGGCCGTATGAACCCATGTACTTCAAGATCCTCATGGTGCTCATATGAACAGTCACAATCAAAGCGTGACTGAGATAAGTCATTCTCTAGATGACGACTTTACAACGAATATCAATTGGTTAAGAATACTGATCAACGATACGGACTTGATATTTTTGGAACATCATGATGTCTTACCGGCATCACGAAAACTGTTGACCGCTCCTTTCTTGCAGGAAACTCAACTATGTTTATGTATACTATGATTGTCTTTTTGAATTTGGTGCTAATGCTGTAATATGGAATATGGAATGGGTCTTTGGGTTGTGGACGCGGATATTCTCTAATGGACGACGGCTGAATTATGAATGACGGAACACACGCTTGTAATCCATCTTATGGCAATTAATCTTTCATAAAGGATAATCATGACAGGACACATTTAGGAAAATATCAAACCAAGGATTTCTTCTCACCAATCGTATTCTGTAATTACGAAGCCTGCCGATGGGAGTGAGTGAGTGATTAGGATTTAATGTCGTTTTCAACATATTTCAGTCATATCACGACGGTGCCTACATGTGCCAAAACACGAGAGTGTCCGCAGTTCCTATAATCTTGGGGCAGCGATCAGGCCAGCCAGTACCGCACCCGGTCACCCATGCAAGTATTGACCGAGTTCAACGTTGCTTAACTTCGGTGATCTGAAGAGTACCGCTGTGTGCAACGTGACAACAAATATAACATACATGTAGTGTCCATTTTGAAATTCAAGACGGAGATTCTAGATTTTATTGATGAAGATTACAAATCCGATGGGACTGACATCATCATCATCCAATTGGGTAACACAATATGGTCAACACTGGGTCGCAGATTACGGTAGTATTAAGACGATTTGGTGGCAATGTCACTAAATATTGGGACCAGCCAATGCAATAAAATTAGTACATAGCATTAAGTTCAAAATGAGTCCGCGGCTTTCCTGGAACTGTGAATGGTCTCTGTTAGCTGTGGCTAGCACTTCTAGTGTGCCACAAACCGAAGCATCGACCACGGAAATGTAGATGAATGTCATCATGCCTTTTGGTAAGGAAATGTTGACCAAATAGGTCTTAGATCGCGGCCATCTTGAAATCCCGTTTGATGCATTGACCATGGATATGTGGTTTTAACCACAGCAATAATGTGCATAGCTCGTTCAGGTAATGAGGTATTGGAGAACCTAGGTTTTAGGTGGCGGTCATTTTGTAGGTTTAAAGGATTTAAATATCGTAGGTGACCGTGTGCAAAAGTTACCCAAAGATATATTAGGATAAAAGCATAACCTGGTTCGGGATTGGTCAGTGAGTGGATTGGAGCAATATGCAATAGGTGGAAAAAATAGCGACGTTTGGCGACTAAAAAGCAACCATATGACTCTACAGAAAAACATCCATCGGCACCTCACATTCAGACCCAAGAATAGGGTGGATTCTCGGACGCAACCTTAGTATCTCAGCCGCACGTTTATTGCAGATGTTCATGTAGAGACTAAGACGTATCCACACGGCCCCTACCACCGGCTTAATCGGAATTAGATACACTAGCTCGTGAGGTCAGCTCAAACAGATAACTCGTCTGATGTTAGTGGATGAGCACCGTGGACGTCTGATGGATTAAACGTCTAAACATGGGATAAATCTGGTAACTGTAAGAAAACTCAGAAAAACTAACCTGTAATTCCCGACGTCGTACGGCTTAAATTTTCCATCAGAACAATAACCTACATATATTTGTCGAGTGACATGTACAGAGGGTGGGCCACGCGGACTAACAGTCCACCAGCAGAATTCAACCATATACAGGTAATAAATTGGAGCCAAATGCAAAAGGTTAAAAAACTGGCGACTAAAAAGCAACCATATGACTCTACAGGTAAGCATCCCAGATCGACCGAAGACCGGTTTGTTAGTTGCATAATAGGGGATAAATTCGTAAATGATATTTGCAAATGTCACAAACCTCCAGTCTTTATTTTCAAAGTTCTGTTGATATTTCTCCAATACCTTTTTCTATTATCATTCTGTGCGGGATAGTTTGCGTATCTCAAATATTTGCTGATCAACAATGTCGTTCGATTTCATGCATGCGATGACACATAGTCGGGGTTCAGCAATGATATGGATTTACTTATGTCACTAACTCAGCAAAGCTGCTTCTCGTCGTTGGGATATGGGTATTTAACCCGCATGAAGATATGAGGACCATTCAGCTCCTTATACCAACAGGGAAATTTGCTCTTATTCGTGCTGTGCCGATTCGATCAAGTTATGCATGTTTACCTCATGTTCCGCGTATATCAGTCAACCTTCTGCATTTGTATGTTCATCGAAGGACATTGGAATTTTTCAATAAGGCGACGCCACGGCGGGAGTGGGGGAGTGGAGGGCAGGGCGTTTCAAACATCAGTTGTGGTGAACTGCTCGTCACTTTCGGACCAAGATTCCCTTGTGCGCAGAACAGCCGATGAGAGATAAAGCTAGACGTTTCAGTTATTTTTCCCTCCACTGGCATATCGCCCCAATTTAGTTCCAGTATATGGTAGGATTCTGCTGGAGAACTCTTAGTCATCGAGGCATGTCCTCTGTCATTCGACAAGTATATGTACGTTTATTGTTTTGTTGGGAAATTTAAGCCGTACCATGTCTGGCATTACAGATTAGTTTTTCTGGGTATTCTTGCATTATCAGGTTTACCCCATGTTGAGGCGTTTACTCCATCAAACGTCCGCGATGATCATCCATTAACATCAGATGAGTTATTTGTTTGAGCTGATCTGTCATCAACCTCCAGAACTAGGTATCTAAATCCACTTAAGCCGGTGCTAGGGCGTCTCCACGCGGCTGAGATACTAAGGCTACGTCCGAGAACCCATCGTATTCTCGGATCTGAACGTGAGGTGCCGAGGGAAGCTTTCCTTTGGAGTCATATTGTTGCTTTTTCGTGACCAGACGTCGTCAATTTTTCAAACCTCTTGCATATCGCTCCAATATATTTCCCAATATATCTCCAAACATTCTTGAAAATATCAAATGCTCATTTTTGTGACGAAAAGAGGTATTTCGTCTTTGGACATAGAAACCGAAAATTGACCAATATAAGAGAGAGTGCCGTTCAATTCCAATTTTTCAGTTCATTTTCAATCTGTTATCTCAACCATAAACGAGTTACCACGAATTGCGTGACGATATTAACTTGATCATTTTATCCTATTTCTCAACAATTAATAATCATATTCAATGGTCAATTAATGTTCCTTTGCATGTCTATATATGGGTTAAACATCAGTAACGTTGTTCCACAGTACGTGGTATCTAGAATGTAGCAAAATACAACGCGATTGCTTGAAAAAAATGAAGTCAGGCATCCCTCAAAATCCTGGTGGATGCTAAATTGTATTCCCGTGAGATCTTTATTTTTTTAAGCTGGCCTTTGATATCGACAGCAGCATCGTAAAAGACGATTCCATTATCGAAGCAAGTCGAGAACCGGAACCCTTGGAGACGAGATCTTTATCGGCATAACTCGGTTATCGAGAAAACCTCTCGAACAATTGGGCGCAACCGCTTAGATATGTAAATGGAATACTAATCTTTGCAAAGTTTCAACAATGTGTGTCTTCGAACGACCAGAAAATTGAATAGAAATGCTTTGTGCCTCTGGAATTTGTAAAGAAAACCTACATTGAAGTTTGACATCAAACAAAATGTATCTCATGTCCATTTGTTATCGTCACTATGTGTGAGTCATATTATGTCGACAGGATAAAATATAAATATGAATCCCATTACGAAGACACTGTAGAGATCTGTGAACAATTTGTGATGCCAACATGAGGTAGCCCGTTATCAGTTCGCTAAAAGAGTTGATATCAAATTTACTAAAGATAAAGACTATTAATATGTGCGTTTGCGGTTTCTAGTAGCCATGCCGACGACACGAGAGATGTCCGACAGTTATCAGATAATCATGATCCATTACGGCGTTGTCAGAGAGTACTCTGCAATAGCAAGCGTCAGATCCGACATTCAATATTTAACCTTCGTCCATAACAGAATTACCTCGTCAATAACGGGAATACCTATTTCGTATGACAGTTACCTCCAATTCGAAATGTGTATGAAATAGACAGAATAAAAACACAAGACAGATTCCTACAAGAGAGAAGCGGTTAACAGTTTCCAGTGATGCCAGGACAACTGATTATGTTCTTTACGTAAAATCCTAATTACTGACCATTATTATTATTCCAAGCCATTTTCCAGAGTATGTATCTCAGTCACCCTATGATTATGATTGTTTATTTGAACACCATAGAGATGCAAAACAGGAACCTAGCCTTACAGCAATAGACAAACTGCATCAACAAATCCAAATATTCCATGATGATATCTCGTATGTATGTAAGTTATTTGTTTCTTCATGGACCATGTTTGGCTAAATGTTGAATCTGACGTTTCAGTCGACTCGTCTCAAAAAGTCTGCGATTTAGCATGAGCTTCCTGGTCGGTTATTTGCCCCTGTCGCCAGGTCGCTACCGTACCATCGGTTATAGGGGCAAACACAGGCCAATGCAGTCCAGTATGAATCTATACCGTGACATCGTCAGTTAACATCACATGTTCAACTGTACGTATGAAAATAGAACATCCAATGAGTTTTGGAGAAAGGCCGCCCCGCCGAATGCATGTCGTTATTTCCTCTGCGGTGAAGAAGGATGGGTACCAGTAAGCATCAGTTCCTGGTTGTGCCACCGTTAGACAATGGCCTCGTGGTTATGCCACCGTTAGAGAATGGTCTCGTGGTTGTCCCATCGTTGGCCAATCGTCTGGTAATCATCCAACCGTTGGACACTCCCCCTCTCGCGGTTGTACCACCGCTGGAGATAACACGATTGCTTCGTGATAGCGAAAACCGATGGTACGCCGATACTAGGGTCAGCCAGGTTCAATTGTCGACACGATCTGAATTCAATACATTCTAGAAAATTGTCCATGATGTGATTTAGTGTACGGGCCAAGTCGGAGAAATGGACCTTTCGTTGCAAATTTTTTGGGGCAACTTGATTTTTATACCAAAAGTATTCCAGGAGTATTCCCCCTTGGCATACAAAAGATAAACTTGGCATGCGTCAGGGTAGCATTCAGAAACGTACAATATTTTGAGATGAGGCATCCTAAATGACAATTTAGCATGGAGTCACGCTGTTGTCAGGAACAAGTGGAAAGGTGCAATCGAGACACCCGCTTAGAAAATGATACACAAAATCTAGAGTTCTCTCCACCTTTTCAAGTTTATATGAATGCACATTATCTATTCTGTAAATTTCCTGATTAATCTGCACGTGAAAACGTAGGAAACTTTGCATGTGAAGAGAAAACACTCATGGAGTACTTTTGGGTTGGAAATCAAGTTGCCCTCAACAATTTGCAACGAAACTTCGTTTAGAGACATAATTCATTACTTGACTCTAATAGATCCTTCCTTGCGCTGCTAAGTACGTGGGCTGGTGGATACTTCGGGCTATCTAGGGGAATGTTAATCTTTGAACTGTTTATCTCTTCAAACGACGAGCACACCGGTTTGAAATTTCTTTGTGCCCAGGGGATTCTGTCGGGAAAGCCTACAATGTCTTTTTGAATCACAGAAAAAGAACAAGTATTGAAGGCTTGCGGCCGGTAAGACATAGTTTAGATTGTGAGGCCTATAAAGACGTAAAAGATAGGACTTCAAGAAAGATGACATTTCAACGCAGCTGTAAAAATATTTTGCATTAGAAACCTGACGATTTCCTAGAATGCGCGTGTCGGTTTCATCTTGATCAAATTAAACAATAGGTTTGATAACTGTAACAGTTTGAACTGTGTAAGTCTCAGATAATTCAGGATAGTAGTTATGGAACCAAAGCAGCAAACTCAATTTGATTACAGTGTAAATATCAAATTCACCAAAGAAAGAAATGTGGATTTGTGGTCCGGCATTTATCAGATAGTCGTGGTCCATTATGACGTTGTCCTATCCATGAGCACCCCATCATAGAACTATGGTTACAGGTCTTACAGAGCATGTCGTGCAGCCCGTTACCCCAAATCTCCATACACGTGTTCCCTCGTACCAATGACGCATAAAGCCACTGGTAATAAATATATTTTCCCCATGATATATTCTTACCTCCGTCTGCATACCATCTTGGACTGACTAAGCCTCCGAGTCTTTCCTCGATTTTCCCTAATGATCTATTAATTCTATCCCAGTATTTCCGCACATTCATTTTCTATCCACCCAATATTCATATTATCCTTTCTGCACGGCTTCTTATATACATCAGCGGAATCACTATTTTCGTTATTTGTCCCAGTCACAGACCCCTGTATATCCACTGTTTTGTTTAATATCCAAAATAAAACCAATCCTTGATATAATTTATAAATTTCGGAAGATTCTCTCAGTGTTTTTTTTTCTTCATATTTTCCTGAATCACCTCTCCAGTACGTTCCTCTTTGACACCATTTTACCCAATATACTCCCGCTGTATACAATGCAAATATAGGGTGAACGAGAGCCACCCGTCCAGTGTTTGTACTAGCATGTATCTATGGGGAATTTTCCTCTACCTCGGCCGACGAAGCACTGGATTCGTCAAAGCTAATATACTACGCAGTGACCGATGGCAGACACATGGTCGGCTTAGTGCACGTTAGTTAACACCCATTACATTTTGACTGAACTTACTCAATATGTTTATTGGAGGGGGGGGGGGTTGTGGTTTGAGGGGTAAAAGTAAGTTTGGGATCTCCTTTTTGTGGATGATGGATTTGATGTCAGAGCTCTTGGTGCAACAAAACAAAATTGGGGGGTTACAATTAATCTATTGTTAGGATAGTTCACCAGTATAATGTTCATGCCGATCCATTGGAGGCCGTTACTATGGGGGATCAAAGTTCATGGCCAAATACATCGCGGTCCTAACTGCAAACTATATTGATTTGCACTTCGTCTACCTTTATTAAATCCACATGTACCGGTACATGTACTCGTGTATGATGATTAAAACTCGCAGTCTATTTAACCTGCGGTAGAAAGCCTAAAGTGGTTGGTCATAAGCTTTGCTATAGATCAGAACGTATTGTTATAGTTATACATGTATGAATTATGGTGCAAAGTGTCGATAGTAAACCCGCAAGTATTTGGCTGACAACGGCTCGATAACGAATGCCACATTTGCCGATTATAGGATGCGCAAGGCATAACACACAGTACATCATAAGCCGAACTCTTTGAGACACTGGGCGTTCCATTTCTACATGCTCTGAAATATTCAGGAAAACAAGGTCATGTACCCCAAGTTTTCATCACTGGAAATACAACTGTCTCAAGGCTTTACAAGCGTCTGGTCCGTCATTAATAATTAAGCCCTCCTCCATTAAACAATATCCGCGTCCATAATTCAAAGACCTATGGCTGCTCCAGCATTGGCTGTGTGGTTGTCAAGAGAGGAGCTGAATCACTCTCGCTGATTATTTCGGTTGAATAAATAAAATGTCGAATACATTTATTCAAGATAAATGACCAGAATTGGACGAAATAAACATAAAAAATGCATGTTCTGAAATGACCGTCATCTGGAATTTTCCCATCATACTTTACATAATAAAGTATGAGTGTACCGTGGATTCAAGGCTAACAATTATACTGACCACTCTCACCGGCATCTTCATTTTATTCAGCCAATTTCTACGTTCCCACTTCGAACGTTCCTTGATTTAACTGGCCCGCTTCAGTGTTCAAAATCCGAGATGTAGATTTCACCTACGAACGAGAGACTAACCAATCAGAACGTACATGTCGTTTGAGAGTAGACTGACATCATCCTCTATTTGCGGCGTCCTTCCTTTTGATATGGCGTTTGTATTAGCCCGCTATATAGGTCAGCCAATCAATAACGCTCTTGGGCGACCCATTTCGAATTTCAAACGTTTTCGAGGTCAGTGACGTCTCGTGTCTATTTATAAGTTCTTTGAACGT
Organism: Hanleya hanleyi; assembly: GCA_036873755.1. Classification (NCBI taxonomy): domain Eukaryota; kingdom Metazoa; phylum Mollusca; class Polyplacophora; order Lepidopleurida; family Hanleyidae; genus Hanleya; species Hanleya hanleyi. The sequence continues at coordinate 20,664 of JAVTVY010020997.1, forward strand.
TGAAGGGGGAGGGCAGATATATCAAGAGAAGTTCGAAGTGGGAACGTAGAAATTCTGCTTGATAAAATGAAGATGCCTCACGATCACTCCAACGTCACTATTCTTGATCACTTATATTACTCTACTGAATTATATAAGAAAAGTTTGTCGTACTCTGGAGGTGTTTCATGGAACGGACTATCCGTTGATCTACGATGAGTTTTAAATCAAAGTATTATGAATAGCTGGTATCAAAAATTTAATCTGCTACATGCTTATTTTATAATGTGTAAACTCTAGTCACTATTCATTTAGTCACATTGTTACACGGAATTGTCATTCGTGTTACTATCATTATTTCATATCTGTTTTATGTTTGTCCTTGTCCATTACGTTTTGTATAATATGCAGTCGACCCTGTGGAATATCGGCCTTCTTGGCCGAACAGGTCATCGACTAAAAATAAAGTTTATTATTATTATTATTATTATTATTATTATTACAGTCTATCAGAGAAAACAAGTTTTCCCTTGTTCTACTCTGGGAGGGGTAAATGTAAAACATGATGTTTAAACCGCTCCACTATTTACTAAGTAATAGCCAGTGTAATACAGACAAAAATAGCGAATTAAAGACCGCTGTGAAGGACAGGAATGCGCAACAGACCGCTGGGTTATGATATTGAATTTTCAATCAGATTACATAGCCTCTCTCTTGCCAAGGGCGTAGGCAAGGGGGGGCTTGGGGGGGCTTGAGCCCCCCCAAATTTTGACGGCCGTCAAAAAAAAGGAACAAAACAAACAAACGAACGAAAAAAGGAAAGAAAGAAAGAAAAAGAAACCTAACATAGCATATAAGATCATGTATCTTATTCAATTATTACAGGAGAAGTAAACTTATCACCGCCAGTGCATACCATTAGGCCTAAAATAAGATTGCAATTGATCAGTGATCAAAGCCATAGATTGACGATTTCGGGCTTCAATCGAGAATGGAATAGTGTGCTCCAAATCCAATCAAATGCCGCCTATTTGGACAAAAAACATCAAAACTTCCGATGAGGAGAATTTTTCGTAACTTTTTCACTACAAACTTATTTTGTTTTTCAATTGAGATCCCAGTACTTCTTTATTCACAAACAAGAGATATACAAACTCTCAACTACTTTTCATAAAGAAACCCTAGAAATAAACCTACTGTCTTTCCCAGATAATAAATCCCAGACGTTTTTGGTGATATTTCGGAGAAAATTTATCGTACAACATTGAAACTTCACACAGTATATAAACTAAAAAGCCCGAATTGTATTACTGTCTTTCATTAAAATTTGTTGAGAACTGACCAAAGTCACCGATACCTACCATGTTATTTTGGGGCCACGATAACTTTGATCTGCCATTGTTAAAACATGCGAGCTTGACGTAAAAAGTCAAAAATATCTCACAAATTTCCCATCTAATTTTTGTTTTCGCGATTTATTGAGAACTACTGGAGGGGAATAAATTTAGTATTTTTTTTATCTACTGTGTGAAGTTTCAATGTTGTCGGATAAATTGTCCCAGAAATATCGTCGGAAACGTCAGAGACGAAACGTGCTCAGACACGCTCTGCTATCGGGGCACGACAGTATTGTCTAAGGATTAACTTGAAATATAGTGCAAACCTGAGACTGAATGATCACTTCAGCTTGTATATCATTGCAGTGATCGTCTTTGTTATGAGACATTTTGGGATAAATCAAAGTTCAGTTGTTACAACGTTATACTACTCAGATGCTCCCAGAGAGTGCCAATTTACCATCAAGTTTCAAAAAAAATTCTTAAGCTGCGAGGGGGGATACCCCACTCTCAGACTCTCCCCCTCTCCAGCCCCCCCAAATCGGACAACTTGTCTACGCCCTTGCTTGCAGCGGTACTTTGTCAATTCTACTGACAAGTAACGAACCACCCGTCTATGCGTAATAAAATAGTTTGTGAATCCGAAGTAACCGACAACATGTGCACTTATATCTCTTGACAGACGCATGACAATGATCAGAGTGTCGATCATTTGTCTCTAATGAAAGCCAATTGTTTCCAATTAAAGTCTGATTTATGTTCTAACTATACATATCTTGTGGAAGATTTGGATGGGAAACGACACAGCATACACAAGCGTGTCTCTGGTCTCGCTAATAACATATACAGTTATCCAGTTGTCGTCCGCAAAAAATTTGACGTCTGCTGGAATTAAACGTAACATTAAAAGGTTGGAGTGAAATAATGCCGACGTACTGATCGGAAGTGATAGGACACCACAGACAAATATACTGACTGCATATTTCTAAAAATACATCACAAGAAGTAATAGTGGCCCCTGCGATGACTTGTATCCCAGCCACGTTTTTTTGTAGGTTTTAATTTGGATAAATTATATGGCATGGTCACATGGCACCGGTATTAGATGCAATAACCCTACAAAGACATCAGTTGGACAATGATGAATTATGTAACCGACATATCGTAAAGGGACGTTTGAATAGAGGTCATTATATGAAGCCCTAATTGGACTTTTTATGACCTGTCGAGGCCTGGGGCCATTTCGGCCCCCATAATTCTTTTTCTTACCATTGAGCTAATGAACAGAAACTTTCCACACTATAATCTTGAGTCAAGTTCTGGCAGAAAAGGTAATCAAATCCAAGATGGCCGCTTTGATGAAGTTACAGTGGCACAACTTTCAAAAGGGTATCCCCCCCCCCCCCGACACAGGCCCGGTAGAGTTAATTAACTCTCCTAAAAGCGGGCGACAGTCGTAACATAGTCTGGAATACCGCTGAATTTAATGAGGCTGTAAAGCTATTGTACATGATTTGACGTAGTAAGCGGATACCGTATTTCATTACATCAGAAGAGTTAAAATTTCTGATGGAAAATAATTTGCTGACGATTTTACAATCTGAATTCCTTCCTGTTGATGTGCATATATATATAACATCATTATCTGTCCTTTTTCCGAACGACTCCTGGAATACCATAAATGGTATGTACGCCATCGATGTACGTTATGTGATGTATATTTAGCGAGAGTAGTAGATTTTTGTCTATCGATTCACCTACGTCACATAACCATCGAAATAAGTGATTCTCGGCAACCATTTTGAAAAAAATGGCCGTTCTGGTGCAGCAAAAGTGTGGTGATCAACTTCCTTGGGTACGCAAATGTAGGGATAGCCGTTTAAATCAACCTTCTATGTGTCTTAGAAGTGCCGATTTGCGAATTTGATGGTTTCTATTGGCGGCCATTTTGAAATCCAAGATGGCGGCCAACTACGGATTTTCAAGCCGGACTCCCCCTCTAAAAATGAATAATATGTGTTTCTCTGTCACTATGCAAAGTTTGATGCTTTTATCACAAAGTGCACAATCGACCCATTTTTTGTTACATATCTGCCGGACTATTAACATATATATGGTTAATTTTTATATAAGGCAAGGGAGGAAATAAAATATGCAATAAATTTGGTACTAGCGGCATGAAACTGAGTAGTAATCTATATCAATTTTGAACGAGGGGAGAACAATCGATTCATACTAACATACGAATTGCCTCATCAGCATTCTTGTCTACTGGGCAAAAAAAATTTATTCCCGATAATAGTCCCCACGAGCAAACCACCTTGTCTTAAACTACGTTTATAAGTCATCTAAAACCCTTCTATTAACTCTTCAAAGCAATAAAATCTTGGGTGTAAAATAATCGATCACAGTTTGGTAACTGGGATTTTTTTTATTCGTGTTTAGTGTTTCATGTTGCTTCACTCATGTGAATGAGTATATTTCCATATGAAAATGGGCAAACAACACATGCCAACATCATACACGCATCCCCATGTATACAAACTGAGCCGAAATGAACAGGAAGGAATTCTCCAACGCTAAATATTTAATAACAATAGCATGTTTCTATGTTGATATTAGAATGATACGTTAGATCATCAGCTGTATGAGGTACGGTATAAAAAGCCATGGCCCCTTTCCCTGACTATCGGCCCACAGCTATAGGCCCTCTGTAAAAATGTTGTTGACACAAATGAGTTTACTAATTAGGGATACAATGCTCTGGATCTTTGTTAGCTCAATAGGTTAGACGCATCGTGGAGCCCAGAAATAAAGCTTTTTTCCATCGTTGTGTGTTCGAGGCCCATTTCTGTCATTTATATGGTGATCCCTTTTTCCTCGCGTTTTATATTATTTCGTTACTTTTCCATCTAAAATATTATCAAAAAATAGCTTTTACGTGTATATTGACTGTAATTAATTGTAAAAGATAATTAATTTCATGAGCATGGGATCATTGGATTCTTGTATTTCACGCCGGCTGTACAGTGAAAGTACCGTTAAACGCTTAGAAATCACCGAAGAATGCTTACAGATTACATTTTCCTGTATTATGTATAAACTATCCACAAACCGTAAAAGAAATATCTATTCAGTTCCGATGTTATATATTTGCACGCCAAAAATGTTGTCCAACTGAGCTCTGCCTAAGACGAGGAAAAAATCAGGCCAAGCCAGTAAAATTACTGTTGAGCAGGACACTTACCACAGAAACAAGAGACCAAACAGAGACAAATACTCCGCTCTCTGCAGTGTATACCTCGGAGGAAGTACATGTAACAGCAGATACGCACCTCAACACTTATTAAAAAATGAATTGCCCATGAGTGAATAATAGATTCAGTATCTGTCGCTAGGAAATGTTTTTGCACGTTTTCGCTTTGGAGTATGCAGGGCAAGTGCACAAATGAATACAAACTGCTGTGGTTAACCTCCTTGTGCTGACACACGCTTAAAACTAAAGTGTTGAAACTTACTCGTAAAGTGTTGAAATAACCCTTTAAGTGTGTCCACAGGAACTACTCTTGAAGTGTTGTCCCTGTGGAACACTTAAAGGGTTATTTCAACACTTTAGTTTTAAGTGTGCACTCGCATATTTAATGTGCTTATATTCGATCAAGAACATACCAGAAGATTCTTGTTCTTGTAACTACAATGTAGATGTTACATGTAAATACAGCACAGTTTCACTTCAACAATTTTTTTTTTTTTTTTGATTGGTCAGAGAAAAATCAGTGTGCCAGTGAGCAGTATGTCTGTTTTCTTTGCCGTCCGACTGATAGTTGGGATGCGTTTTAGGACGCAGTATGTATGGACCGCTGCCTGGGCAAAGGGGTCATGCCCTTTTAGCATATACATGGAACGACTGCGAAATTCAATTTTCCATAAGGATGTTTGTCATTGATAAAGATGGATCGACCATAACTTACAGTGTGTGTAATGAAATCGGCCTAAATTGACCAGGAACTGCATTTCAAGATTTTAAAATTCCACACAATAAGCTATAGTGGTACAACGGAGTAATTGTCAGCTATTTGAATCTGAATGTGACATTTCCTTATTAACCCTGTCAGTCCTGGAATGCCCGCACCGTTTCTTGCCAAACGGTCCACCCTAACTCCGACACGAAACAAAATTGAGAGCTGATATTTCGTGACATAATAGACTATTATATTGGAGTTATTTTGAGCCGATTTGTTTAAGTCCATGAGCAGGGATTTATGGGTAAATTTAAAATGGCGTCCAGGAGGGAGTTACTGAATCGTTGCGTTCTCGTCGATTATATTTTATTTTCTTTTTTCAAATTTTGGACCTTTCAAAAATTCCCCAAGGTATTTTATTTTACATAATTATATTAGAGTGACCACCACGTTGACTCGCATATCGCTTGAAAGACGGTAATGTTTATGAGAGCTTCATTTTAACATAAAATTCCAAAGTTTGACCATAAACACAACATAGGTAGGAAGGAAAGTCCACAGTTCTCTGAATCTTAGCTTCAATAATGATTGAGAAAATAAAGTCTTATTTAAGCCTATCTGGCCTGGGCTTTTTGGGACCTGTCCAGACGTGGGGGGCACTCCCCCTCCCCCTCCTGAATATTGCTCTTACCCATTGACCTAGAGGGCTGACACTCACACCATACCCTTCGTTCAAGCTCTACCACAAAATATGAAAAAAAATCCAAGATGGCCGGCTTGATAGTCACAGTGACCTCATATTCAAAACAGGCATTTTTTGGTCGATTTTTCTGTCAGATTTTTCGATTTTTTTTTATCTAGGCTTTTTCTTTGCACAAACTACATGGTTAATGACTGAATAATACTCTGGTGTGAAATAAAACAGATTTTAGCTGATTGTCCTCGAAGAAAAGCAGAATTTTTTAAGAAAAATACGAAAATATCACTTTTCTGGAACCCCACATGGCCGCCATCCTCTACTCGGGGAAATAGGCCAAAATGACCCCATTATGATAAACTAAAAAGTCGCGGAGGACCAACTTTCATTTTTTTGTTCCCGAGATAGGAGAGAAGATTGGTGAGGGACCATAATGCCCCCCCCCCCCCCACCAGCCTTGGTAGTGTAAATGCGACTGATGTATGGAAAATATATAGTAAATAGAAGCCTACTGAAAGACGCCAGAAATCAGTATGTAGACTGGGAACATTGTTCGGTGTCAGAACATTTGGGTAGTGTTCCGAGAAGGTTGATGACACTATGCTGACCATAATAAACATATTTTTACGGAGAAAACTGTGATTTAATGAATTCAAAGCCTTTTTCTGGGTCAGAAATTATTCCAATTAGCGTTACTTTGCAGTTATTCGGAAGTCCGTCCTAAAAGAAAGCAGCAATCGGAATGCAAATTTGAATGATAGTTTCCACCGCGTCAATTCGAATACCTTCGTTATGTGTTGATTTGTAAAAACGGAAGTTAGGTTGTGGGATAATAGAGAAGGTGAAAGTTTGGCATGAAAAAGAAGCCAGAGAGATGTCGAAGAGGGTTATCACACCATAACCCTTGGTCAAGCTCTACCAGAAAATGTAACAAAATCCAAGATAGCCGCTGTGATGACGTCACAGTGACGTCATTTAAAAAAAGTCATGTGCCTCGATCGTAACAATCCACAGAAAGATTGAAAGATTAATCGAAGTGAAAATAATGCATCAAGAAATATCAACAGAGGCCCAATAAATATTCCTTTTGTGTTGCTTTACTCATCCAAATGGTGGTTGTCATGTATGGCTAGGCGGGTGGTGTTCTAGACGATGTTGGTTCGATTTCGGTTAGACCCAATCTTTGAGATATTACCTTTTAACCCTAACAGGCCTGGGGGCCATTATGCCCGCTTACCATTCTTTCTGAGCTATCTCCGAAACGACAAAAAATTGAGAGCTAACCCACCGTGACTTTTTAGTTTATCATATTGGAGTCATTTTGAGCCTATCTACATAATCCCCTGTGCAGAGAATGATGGGTAAATTCAAGATGGCGGCCACGTGGGATACCAGAAAAAGTGATATTTCCGTCATTTTTCTTCAAATTTCTGCTTTTCTGCGAGAAAAAGTGGGCAAAAACTATTTTATTTCACATTAGACTAATATCTACTAATTTATCATGCGGATTTTGCGAAGAAATTTAATAAATAAAATCGACCAAAAAATGCCTTTTGTGATAACGTCACTGTTACGTATTCAAAACGGTCATCTTGGATTGCTTTTTACGTTTTCTGGTAGATCCTGACAAAAGGGTACAGTGTGGTAAGTTTCACCTCCCTAGCTCAAGGGGTAAAACAAATAATTAAGGGGACATGCCCCCCCCCCCCTCACACTCAGGTCTGCACATGTCCCAAAAGCCCAGACCAGTTAAGGTCAAGCAAACGTTTGTAGACATTCGAATACCTGGTAGTCATGTTATATTTCGTCTTCAAATCTATATATACACTCACCAAGCCCAAGTGAGCTATCGCTAACAACATTCAAATAAACAGATCAACGTTATGTGAATTCCAAATAAAAACGATCAAAATTGTTTACCTATTTTCTCCTTCACTCAAACATTCATTCACTTATGGATTGCTTTAGAGAAATGATATCTGACGTTTATATGAGAAAACTCCTTTGTGTTTCATGGTGAAGTTGATTACTTTTCAAATACAACTCTCCTCAAGTCCGATTTGTCTTGAAATTGACATATCAACCTCGGAAAATTGCGATAATCAGTTGTATAACAGTTGAGAAGTAATTTATCAAACTGTGCTCTCTGACCTATATTGGTATTTTTGAAGCATTCTCTTGTATACAAGACAATCTGCAAATTGTCCGGTAGTCAGTCAGTGAGTCCATCCGAAACCTTTCGTCCGCAAAATAAGGAGAACCATTGACATTAGAATCTTGATTTTTTTTGTATGAAGGTGCATTAGGGGACTGTTACCAGCAAGTTCTGAGCTGACCTACTTTTGATGAAAATTTCTGGTGATTTTTGATGAAAATCACTGGTAATTCTGACTTGTGCCGTTCCCATCTTAACATAGGCAGAAGTTCAACTTGGGGCGGGGGAGATTTCTAAGAGCTCAGTGCGCGTCGGAGTCCTAATGCCTACCCTACTTCGTAGGTCCTGTGACGTTAGACACATGCTATTTACTATGTTTACTGTAACAAGAGACCCCAGATCGAAGCATGATCAGTGTTTATTATACTGATCCAGAGGATTTGAGCATCACTATTTCACGTGCATCATTGAAGCCGCTTCTGCATTTTAAATAACCATGTATGCTGTTAACGATTTTTGTTGTAGTGTGTTTGTTGTGTACTGAAACTTATGGACTAGGGATCTTTTGAATATCATGTGTTTTACATCTCCATGGTGTTCAAAGTATAAGTGAGATACATACATACGAATGGAAAATTCATTTGGGTAAACAATAATGATCAACTATTAGGCTTTGGTAAAGAACAACATTATATCTTGCTGACATCTTTGAAAACTGTTGAAAACTTCTTTCTTGTAGGAAACCATCTTGTTTTTTGTTTTGGTTTTATTTTCTTAATACACATTTCGAATTGGTGCTGTCATACGAAATGGGCATTTCGATCATTGACGCGAAAATTCTTTTATGGCCAACGGCTGATTATTGAATGTCGGATCTGAGGCTTGCTATTAGGTGCCGCTATCACTCATCTGGGAAACATCGAACCTGCAGAAATACAGCCATGCGCCATGATGTCAAATTTGATCCGAAATATTGACACTCCTTTTCACGCAATTAGGTTTTGTTTCCTTGATAACAACAAAAATCTAAAAAAAAAATTATTACAACGGAGACATGTTTTTGACAAGATTCAAGTTATTGGATCCTATGGCTGTAAGAATATTGACCAGCGTTACGAATTTGATATTTGAAAGCTCATGATGTCTTGCAGGAATCATTGAAAACTGTTAATCACTTCTCTCTTGTAACAAACTGACCTATGTTTATGTACATATGTAGTATGATTTTTTTATTTTGAAGTTGTGCTTTAGCTGTTATACGAGTTCTTCGATTATGGACGCGGAAATTCTTCAAGGGACTACGGATTGATATTGAATGACGAATCAGACCCGTATTCTGCTCTCCAGGAGAGAGCAGTAGAGGATATAAGAACTACGGACATTACACTTACACCAAGGTCATTGGAATCCAGCTGGACCATTGACGTATCTGTTAATATCGTACGCTGGAGCTGTAGATCTGCACGATGGAATTTTCACACGATATCGTGTAATAGACAGTCTGTTCGCATAGGCAAAATGTAAGCGATAGCATACACCGGTGGTGGGTACATATAACGGTGTAATCCAACACCCTGACACTTTGTAGCCAACAACTGCAAGATCAACTCAAAGATCACGGACAAGTATCATGTGTTGATGGTGTCACTGTATCTCAGCCACACATCTATTCCATCTCTTGTAATGGACACTGAATAGGGTACAATCAAGTGAATTGTGTGCGCATGTAGGCAGCTCTTGATATGCGGATTTGGATTTGATGATAGAAGCATTGCAGACCGCTGTCCGTTTGCTGTTGTTTCCACATGTCTGGTTCTAGAAGTTCCAGTACAACATAGGATGATAATGAGTTTATTATAGAAACATCAGTCCATCAAGGGATATCTTCCAGGTTGAAGGAAATTGTTTGGTCAGTTTGAATTTTCAAAGAGAAATCCGAGATTTGCATTAGTTTTGGAGGAATTTGGAAGCAATTCCAGCCAACCATAGAGTTTTGCTAGAGGTTCATAGGCGGAGTTGTCAGTGAACGTTCCTTTAACTTTGTAATCTGAGACAATCGCTTATTCAAACAAGATTTTCCTCGGGTTGATGGATTTGGCAAAACTTAAATAGGTTAAGAAACAGTGGAATGCTGACACCTTAGCCTTACTCCCAGAGAACGAGTGCCATTTGCAGTGATCCATTATTTATCAAAACTGGTTCTGTTTCGAGCTGATTTGTCATGTAATTTCGGTGCGCGAAAGCTCATTTAATCTGAATCAAACAACATTCTCTCACTCACTGAAGCGAACAGCATGTACCATCAGTCCGACATTAATATTTAATCAAATCTCTTAGCAGGAATATCGGGTATATCTCACAATCGATTGATGCCTATCTCTCAATTAAAATTTGCAAATGGATCATTGATCATCTCCTTTTATTATTATTATTTTTTTTTTCATTTATATAATTTCTCCACAAACACTGCATGACAAGTTAGTAAATATTAGTCTGATGTGTAATAAAACAGTTTTTTATCGCGGAAAAGCAGAAATTTTCAAGAAAAATGACGAAAACATCACTTTTCTGGTACCCCCGCGATCGCCATCTTGAATTTACTCATGATCCTGTGACGGGATTATGTAAATAGGCTCAAAATGACCCCAATATGATAAACTACAAAGTCACAGAGCGCCAGCTCTCAATTTTTTATTTTTTTTGCTAAGGAGGTAGCGGAGAACCAGCCCTGGTACCAAACTTTCTGCGCTATCTCCGGAACGACAAAAAATTGAGAGCTTACCCACCGTGACTTTTTAGTTTATCATATTGGAGTCATTTTGAGCCTATCTACATTTTTAGAGAAAAATGTGCAGAGAATGATGGGTAAATTCAAGATGGCGGCCACGTGGGATACCAGAAAAAGTGATATTGCCGTCATTTTTCTTCAAATTTCTGCTTTTCTGCGAGAAAAAGTGGGCAAAAACTATTTTATTTCACATTAGACTAATATCTACTAATTTATCATGCGGATTTTGCGAAGAAATTTAATAAATAAAATCGACCAAAAAATGCCTTTTGTGATAACGTCACTGTTACGTATTCAAAACGGTCATCTTGGATTGCTTTTTACGTTTTCTGGTAGATCCTGACAAAAGGGTATAGTGTGGTAAGTTTCACCTCCCTAGCTCAAGGGGTAAAACAAATAATTAAGGGGGCATGCCCCCCCCCCCCCCTCACACTCAGGTGTGCACATGTCCCAAAAGCCCAGACCAGTTAAGGTCAAGCAAACGTTTGTAGACATTTCAATACCTGGTAGTCGTGTTATATTTCGTCTTCAAATCTTCATATATATACACTCACCAAGCCCAAGTGAGCTATCGCTAACAACATTCAAATAAACAGATCAACGTTATGTGAATTCCAAATAAAAACGATCATAATTGTTTACCTATTTTCTCCTTCACTCAAACAGTCATTCACTTATGGATTGCTTTAGAGAAATGATATTTGACGTTTATATGAGAAAACTCCTTTGTGTTTCATGGTGAAGTTGATTACTTTTCAAATACAATTCTCCTCAAGTCCGATTTGTCTTGAAATTGACATATCAACCTCGGAAAATTGCGATAATCAGTTGTATAACAGTTGAGAAGTAATTTATCAAACTGTGCTCTCTGACCTATATTGGTATTTTTGAAGCATTCTCTTGTATACAAGACAATCTGCAAATTGTCCGGTAGTCAGTCAGTGAGTCTATCCGAAACCTTTCGTCCGCAAAATAAGGAGAACCATTGACATTAGAATCTTGATTTTTTTTGTATGAAGGTGCATTAGGGGACTGTTACCAGTAAGTTCTGAGCTGACCTACTTTTGATGAAAATTTCTGGTGATTTTTGATGAAAATTTCTGGTGATTTTTGATGAAAATCACTGGTGATTCTGACTTGTGCCGTTCCCATCTTAACATAGGCAGGAGTTCAACTTGGGGCGGGGGAGATTTCTAAGAGCTCAGTGCGCGTCGGAGTCCTAATGCCTACCCTACTTCGTAGGTCCTGTGATGTTAGTCACACTGCCATGTATACAAGACACATGCTATTTACTATGTTTACTGTAACAAGAGACCCCAGGTCGAAGCATGATCAGTGTTTATTATACTGATCCAGAGGATTTGAGCATCACTGTTTCACGTGCATCATTGAAGCCGCTTCTGCATTTTAAATAACCATGTATGCTGTTAACGATTTTTAATGTAGTGTGTTTGTTGTGTACTGAAACTTATGGACTGGGGATCTTTTGAATATCATGTGTTTTACATCTCCATAGTGTTCAAAGTATAAGTGAGATACATACATACGAATGGAAAATTCATTTGGGTAAACAATAATGATCAACTATTAGGCTTTGGTAAAGAACAACATTATATCTTGCTGACATCTTTGAAAACTGTTGAAAACTTCTTTCTTGTAGGAAACCATCTTGTTTTTTGTTTTGGTTTTATTTTTTTAATACACATTTCGAATTGGTGCTGTCATACGAAATGGGCATTTCGATCATTGACGCGAAAATTCTTTTATGGCCAACGGCTGATTATTGAATGTCGGATCTGAGGCTTGCTATTAGGTGCCGCTATCACTCGTCTGGGAAACATCGAACCTGCAGAAATACAGCCATGCGCCATGATGTCAAATTTGATCCGAAATATTGACACTTTTTTTCACGCAATTAGGTTTCGTTTCCTTGATAACAACAAAAATCTAAAAAAAAAATTATTACAACGGAGACATGTTTTTGACAAGATTCAAGTTATTAGATCCTATGGTTGTAAGAATATTGACCAGCGTTACGAATTTGATATTTGAAAGCTCATGATGTCTTGCAGGAATCATTGAAAACTGTTAATCACTTCTCTCTTGTAACAAACTGACCTATGTTTATGTACATATGTAGTATGATTTTTTTTATTTTGAAGTTGTGCTTTAGCTGTTTTACGAGTTCTTCGATTATGGACGCGGAAATTCTTCAAGGGGCTACGGCTTGATATTGAATGACGAATCAGACCCGTGTTCTGCTCTCCAGGAGAGAGTAGTAGAGGATATAAGAACTACGGACATTACACTTGCACCAAGGTCATTGGAATCCAGCTGGACCATTGACGTATCTGATAATATCGTACGCTGGAGCTGTAGATCTGCACGATGGAATTTTCACACGATATCGTGTAATAGACAGTCTGTTCGCATAGGCAAAATGAAAGCGACAGCATACACCGGTGGTGGGTGCATAGAACGGTGTAATCCAACACCCTGACAATTTGTAGCCAACAACTGCGAGATCAACTCAAAGATCAAGGACAAGTATCATGTGTTGATGGTGTCACTGTATCTCAGCCACACATCTATTCCATCTCTTGTAATGGACACTGAATAGGGTACAATCAAGTGAATTGTGTGCGCATGTAGGCAGCTCTTGATATGTGGATTTGGATTTGATGATAGAAGCATTGCAGACCGCTGTCCGTTTGCTGTTGTTTCCACATGTCTGGTTCTAGAAGTTCCAGTACAACATAGGATGATAATGAGTTTATTATAGAAACATCAGTCCATCAAGGGATATCTTCCAGGTTGAAGGAAATTGTTTGGTCAGTTTGAATTTTCAAAGAGAAATCCGAGATTTGCATTAGTTTTGGAGGAATTTGGAAGCAATTCCAGCCAATCATAGAGTTTTGCTAGAGGTTCATTATAGGCGGAGTTGTCAGTGAACGTTCCTTTAACTTTGTAATCTGAGACAATCGCTTATTCAAACAAGATTTTCCTCGGGTTGATGGATTTGGCAAAACTTAAATAGGTTAAGAAACAGTGGAATGCTGACACCTTAGCCTTACTCCCAGAGAACGAGTGCCATTTGCAGTGATCCATTATTTATCAAAACTGGTTCTGTTTCGAGCTGATTTGTCATGTAATTTCGGTGCGCGAAAGCTCATTTAATCTGAATCAAAGAACATTTCACTGAAGCGAACAGCATGTACCATCAGTCCGACATTAATGTTTAATCAAATCTCTTAGCAGGAATATCGGGTATATCACACAATCGATTGATGTCTATCTCTCAATTAAAATTTGCAAATGGATCATTGGTCATCTGCTGACCCATCGCTGGTACTCCATATTGCTTCGTTAAACAAAATTAGCAAATTGTCTTGGGAATGCAGCATTTTAACCCTATCTAGCTTGGGCTTTTTTTGACCTGTCCAGGCCGGGGGGGGGGGAGGAGAATTTGGGGGCTAATTATTTTCTTATCCCTTGAGCTAGGGGGCTAAAACTAACCACACTGTACTCTTGGATAAAGCGATCGAGATAATGTAAAAAAATTCTTTTATTATTTTTATTTTTTTTTTCATTTATATAATTTCTTCACAAACACTGCATGATAAGTTAGTAAATATTAGTCTGATGTGCAATAAAACAGTTTTTCCCCGCTTTTTATCGCGGAAAAGCAGAATATATATATATGTGACCAATGACCAAAAAAGTCCCATGAGTACACGGGGTGACACGTTGACAGCATTGTAGCCCTTATCACCACGAACGATTATCAGATGTGTATCTCAGCTTCGCATCTATTGTAGATGTTCGCCTGGACACTGACTAATTACAGCGAATTGAACTGTGTACGCACATTAGCAACTCCGAATCCCTTTCCTGTTGTTCCATACGTCTGATACTTGAAGTTCCAGTAGGCATTACGATGACGGCCACATTTTAATTAGACGGTTACTATTAATTGCAACATAGAAAGGTTGATGCAAAAAGATGCCAGCGTACTGACAAGAATTCATGTGACCCACAGGAAAATATACTGATTGCATATTTCTGGAAACATCACAAGAACCAAAACAGCTTCCTGTGTATCCCAGTCACGCTTTTATTGTAGCTGTTCATGTGGACATCTTGAATGACTTGACCACACTGCCGCTTGTACCGGCTTAACCCTATCTGGCCTGGGCGATTTGGGGTGTATCGCAGCCTGGGGGGGGGGCGCCCCCCCTATATATTTTCTCTACCACTAAGGCTAGAGCGCTGAAACTTACCACACATTATCTTGGGTTCAAGCTCTACCGGGAAATGTAAAAAACTCCAAGATGGCCGCCAAGATGACGTCACAGTGACGTCATCTTCTCGGAAGCCATTTTTCGGCCTTTTTGGGGTTGATTTTTCGAAATTATCATTTTTCAGATTTTTCTCTCGAAAAAAATCTAATAAAATAGAGAATAATTAGTTTTGCATAAATAAAATACTTTCAAGGCCTTGAAAATGTGAAGAAATGGAGCGAAAAGATTGAAAAACACGACTTTCGCGGATACCACATGGCCGCCATTTTGAATTTACCTATGATCCTCTGCCCGGGGGTATATGAAAATAGGCTCAAAATGACCCCAATAAGATAAGCTTAAAAGTCACCAAGTTTCAGCCTTCTCGGTTTTGCCGTTTCGGAGCAGCAGAAAAAAGTTCACTAGGGGGGCACTTTCCGCCCCCCAGGCCAGGTAGGGTTAAGTGGCATTAGATACAAATATTGAAGGCGAACGCTATTTGGCTCTCTAATCTGGGACAATCGGTTAATTAATATACAAAGACTAACAGCTTGACGCCATTCTCATTGCGTGAGTGTCAAATAGAGAGATCCATTATTTATCAAAACTGGCTATGTTTCAAGCTGATCTGTCATGTAATTTCCGTGCGAGAAAGCTTATTTACTCTTAACCAAGCAAGAAAAGCAATATTCTCCCATTCATACCTTTGAAGCGAACATCCTGCACCATCAGTCTGACATTCATGTTTAATCAAATTATCTAGCAGACAACCGTTCGCCGGAACAATTCCACAATACCGTATATCACAGATTCGTTTGTGACAGTGCGGGGCCTATCTGTCATTTAAAGCATGCTTTGAGTAAATATTCCCTTGTGAAGTTCTACTATTTGTCAATTTCAGATCAGTGATGAAAATAAACCAGGAAGCCAACTTTTGAATTTCTATCAAAATATGGAAGTAATTTCCTATCTCAAATGTGACACACAGAGAACGTCATCTGGACAGCAGTCAAAATGTGATGAAACTCTGAGGTTATTATGAGTTAGAATCTACAGAAATATAATTTATTGTTCTTGGTTGACACACGTAGGAAGCAGCACAGAACCTTCCATAACCGGAGAAAAAATCGTTGTTCCTATGAACGATTAATTCCTGTAAAGCAGACCGGAAAATGACGTAGCTATATGTATGGCAGCCGTATGAAATACAGTGGCCGTACTTTGGCTTCGGTAAGATTCCCGATAGACCATATCAGTGCGCGGGAGATGAGAATGGCTCCTAGAGATTTCCCTTGTAAAAACTAATATTCCACTGCAATAGGAATTTTTTATTAAAGGACTATCCTGGGGAATACGATAGGACAGTCTTACAAGATCCTTTAGGACATACTACATTGTATCCTATAAGATCTGATATAATCTCTACATTTCCCCTTTTGATAGAATACTCTATTTGCCGTACAGTGTCATGGCATCGTGCATTGCGTTAAACTCGTGATTATTAGTCTCAAATCTATTCTGAGAGCTTGCAAGAAAGCATATAAGATATATCCTTATAACAAAACTATAATCCTCATTATAATATATAAAAATCCTGGGGACAGTTATTCCAAAATAAAACAATCCGCATGTCCACATGTCCACATGTCCACATTATTCCTTAAAAAATCAAACATTTATAAACAATGTTTCTATTTGTTACCAAATCAAACCTGTTTCAATTCATGCCTAATAATCTCCGTCAGGAAGATGATACAACGTAGAAAACGGAAGTTAAAACTAAAAGTTAGCTCCCCTAGCGGAGAGTTGTCCGCCCCTAGGAGAGCTCTCCCACCTATTCCAGCTGTATTTACTATAAAGGCTCTGCTCAAACCATTCTCGTCCTTTATTCTCATTGTAATTACCGAGACCTGTAGTGTTTAAGGCCGGCATGAGGGGACGGAGGGAGGGTCAATCAAATTGAAACAGGTTTGATTTGGTAACAAATAGAAACATTGTTTATAAATGTTTGATATTTGATTCCCAAATCTTAAACCTGTTTCAATTCATGCCACAGTACCAACATATGGAGGCGGGAATCTCGGCCTTGTGGTAACTCCCATAGCAGACTAGTAATCGCTGGAACGACACAGACATGGGTATAAATCTGAGACATTATTACTCAACAAGTTAACCCTGGACCCAGCCGTAAAGGGTAATTGAAGGAGTTGATACAGTTTTACTTATCTGAGTGTCTCCATCCATGTAGCTGTGCTCGTGGTGTGGTACACATTTCCACCAAGTTGAAGGATACCCGGGGCACGATAGGCAGCAGAAGGTCCCCTTGGTAGGCACTGTATGACTAGGGGGGGAAAACAGCCACAAGCCATTGCATACAGGGAGATCCTTGGTCCGACCGTAAGTAAGGGGAGGGCGTACACTACCCGAATCTTGGAAGGTACCAAGTCCACACCACTCTCAGTCCGCAAGCCTCTTGAGGTCAACTCACCATACTTGGAGTGATGAAGGATGCGTTGGAATTGCCGTGCTTGCTCTCTGGGTGATGCTGCGCAATTGTCAACTCTCTGTACTGTCATCACTACTGTTGACCCTAGGTCTGGAGCAGGTGTCTTGTGAGTTGAGGCACAGGTGACCCAGCTGAGACATCTAGAAGGAAGTCAGTTTCTGAAAGACACAATCAAACCGCAGTTAAGGCAAAGTTGAAACTCACCATAGTGTCAGGCCTTCATATTGATGAAATGGACATCCCTGGCTGGCCATCTGACTTATTTCTTCCTTCTAGTATATGTTATGAATGGGAGATGAGATGAGATGATACAGCAAGTTGTCTGATTTGCTGTGGTGATCCAAAATGCCGCCCCCCCCCCTTTTTGAAATTTTTACTGAACCACGTGTTGGGCGGCTACCAGAGACCCAAGCGTGGTCACACTATCTGATTGGACTGACATATCTCTCAGATAGAAATTGGTGAACGTGGAGTTCGCCGTCCAGGCACAAGACTGGACAATGTCATGGAGGGACAAGTTCTTCGATAAAGGCCATGACGTAGCTATGGCTCGGATCTCATGTGAAGAAGCAGTAGACAACAGTGGAGGGGCGTCAATGGCTAGTTGATAAGACCATTTAATGGTTTTCTTCAGCCATGCGGCAATGGTATTTTTTGTAATGTCACGCCTAGCAGATGGGCGAAGAGACAGAAATAACAGGCGCCGAGAGCCGCGAACGGGATTGGTACGAGTAAGATAGTGGCGAATGGCTCGAACGGGACATAGCAGAAGATCGTCCTCGAGACCACGTACAAAGTCTGATAACGCAGGAATGGAGTACGAACGTTGAGCGCACGGACCTGAACGAACAGACTCATTTTTGGCGATAAATTCAGGAATGGACCGAAAAGAAATGCAAGACCAATCCGCTGTCCAGGTCATAGAAGATCTTTCAAGAGCTTGAAGTTCAGACACTCTGGTCGCCAAAGCAAACGCCGCCAAAAAGGCCGTCTTATAAGACACAGCTTTTATAGACGCGGACTCTAAGGGTTCAAAAGGTGGATGAATCAGAGCACACAGAACCACACCGATATCCCATTTCGGTAACAGTTGGCGAGTACGACGCGACTGTAATGCGAAGGCGCGAATTAGCGCAGAGATATTATCGTTAAGGCTAATGTCAGTACCCGAAGTAAGCCGTAACACCCTAGCCAGAGCAGATCGATACCCTTCAATGGTGCTGATTTGAAACTTCTTATCACGGTGAAGGTGAAGGAGGAAGTCAGCTACTAGGGAAACAGAGGCAGAGTCGGGATCGGCATCCTGTCCTCGGCACCAGGAGACGAAATAGGCCCATTTCGCCTGATAGAGCTTTGATGTGGAGGATCGGTTGGCTGAAACCATCGTCCGTGCAACCTCTGCTGAAAATCCTTGGAGTGAGAGTGCATTCTGGATAGTCTGCAGACGTGTAGGTTGAGCCACCGCGGGTTGTGATGTAAAATCCCGTGCGGTTGACATAACAGGCTGGGCCAAACTGGGAGACAACGTGGTGGAGCAGTGAGGAGCGGGACCAGAATCGGGAACCACTGTCGACGAGGCCACCACGGTACTACGAGCAGAATGATGCAATCGTGTCGAGAAATCTTTTGAAGCACTTCCAGAATCAGGGCCATTGGTGGGTAGGCATAGGCTAGGAAGTTGTCCCAGTTGATTGACAGAGCGTCGATGGCGAAGGCTTGAGGATCCAGAATTGGACTGACAAACAGGGCTAGCTGGGAGTTGTTCCTCGTCGCAAACAGATCGATCAAAGGTGACTCCCAAATGCTGCAAATCTGCCGGAACACCTCTCGATGAAGTTGCCACTCTGTCTGAAGAACGGTGTCTGGCCGAGACAGGCTGTCCGCTAAGACATTGAGACGACCGGGAACATGGCGAGCATGGATATAACAATGATGAAGGCGAGCCCAGTCGTACAGAACCCACACCAGACGAAACGTTGATAGCGATCGGGTGGTACCCATCTTGTTGATGTGGGCAATGACCGTGGAGTTGTCCGTCGCGATAAGAAGAGACGAGTTCTTGAGACGTTGACTCCAATGTTGAACCGCTAGGATGACTGCCTTCATCTCCAGAAGGTTGATGTGAAGTCTGGCATCCAATGTTGACCATCTGCCGGACACTTCCAAGTCGTCCAGATGGGCTCCCCAGCCGGTTTCCGAAGCATCGGTGTAAAGATGGTGAACCGGAACCGGAAAACAGAATGGTACTCCCTGCATGACGTTGTGGCGAGAGAGCCACCAAATCAGATGTGGATGTAGAGACGTCAATACCGGCACCGCAGGGTTTAGGGAAGGCGTCTGTAGGAAAGGAAACAGATGATACTGTAGAGGCCGAACTTGGAGTCGGCCGTAATGAGTAAGGCCCTGTGTGGAAGTAAGCAGACCCACCAGACTCTGCCACCGCTGCCGTGTCTGTGACGTTGATGACAAAAACTTTCGAACCAGCAGTTGAATTTTGTCTCAACGATCCTCCGGAGGGTACACCAGTTGTAACCGAGTATCGAATATCGCTCCAATGTAGCGGCGCACCTGCGCCGAAACTAACTCTGACTTGAGAGGATGAGGAATGAAACCTAGGTGTCGTAACACCAGTAGTGTGAACCGGACCTGGGCGTTGAGGAGAGACTCGTCCGCCGCCCACAGGAGTATGTCGTCGATATAGACCTCGATTTGAATCCCTCGTAAGTGAAGAAAGGC
Source organism: Hanleya hanleyi (assembly GCA_036873755.1). Taxonomy (NCBI): domain Eukaryota; kingdom Metazoa; phylum Mollusca; class Polyplacophora; order Lepidopleurida; family Hanleyidae; genus Hanleya; species Hanleya hanleyi. The sequence goes on from JAVTVY010020997.1 coordinate 41,104, forward strand.
CATAACCGGTGTAGTGATCCGGGTAAACAACCAAGGGGCGATGTTGACACCGAAAGGAAGAACCTGCCATTCGAAGCGGCGATCGTTGATCACGAAGCGTAGGTAACGGCGATGACGTGGATGAATTGGTATATGAAGATACGCGTCCTGGAGATCGATTGAGGCCAACCAATCCTGGAGATGTACGCGGGCCCGAATCGATGACACAGAAGGCATCTTGAAATGAGGTGGAGTGATGAGATGAAGCTTGTTCAAAACCTTTAGGTCGATCATCATTCGCATCTGGTCTGAGTCCTTCTTTGGTACCAGAAACACGTGGCTGTAAAACCCTACGCTGTCTTCGGTCCGTGGTAATTCCCTTACTGCTCCCTTGTCGATGAGCGTGGTGACCGAAGATAGCAGCGTCTGTAAGTGACCTGCAGGAACTGGCAGACGAGAGGAACGAGGCCAAGCGATGAGTTTGGGCAGTGATTGAAAATTGAACAGGAAGCCCTCCTTTAAAACTCTTACAATCCAGGCGTCGTCGGTGATGAGCCGCCAATTCTCGTAGAAGACCCGCAGACGCCCGCCCACGACGTGATGAGTAAATGAGCGGAAAGCAGGAAGTTGAAAATCTTCGGTTTGAACAGGAACGGGGATGGAATAGTCATTTGTTGGAATGTCCACTTCGTTTGGAAGATTTTCCACGAAAGGAACGGCGACCACGGCCTCGTGGAGGTTTGTCAGTGCCACGAAAATTACTCCGAGAAGTTCCCTCCTGTTGGGTGGTAGTGGTAGAGGAAGTACGACCTCTTCTCGGTTTACGCTCCACGGCGAAGCCCGGACGACGAGCTACAGATGCGATCAGGCGAGATGTCCGTTCTTCACGAACCGAGGGCATAACAGACTCAATAGCACTGTTGAAGATGAACTTAGATGCCAATGGTTGATGAAGCAATTGATCCTTAACCAAATAAGGGACATCCGGTTTGACCACCTTAAGTAAGGACTCCCGTTGCGCTTGAACAAGTGAAACATAAGAATACGAACCAGCTTCGATGACTCGACGGTTAGCGTTAACGAGCGTGTCCATAAAACCACGCAAATAAGCCACGCGACCCGGAGATAAACGAGCCGACCCATCATCTAGAAATGATGCAGGATCTAAAGCAATTCGAGAAGCCGCTAACAGAAACCAATCTGCGGTAGATGAAGCCCGTTGTATTTCTTGCAACATTTCCAAAATATTGTGCATAACTTTGGGAGCGACAGATGAAGGAGCCGACCTACCCACCTTAGAAATGTGACTCAAATCCCGATCTCGTTTGGGTGGTTTGTCGGGCAACACGTTATCATGAATGTCAAAATGAGGTCGAAAACGAGGTTTACGTAACTTGTTGTCGTCCTCTAATTGTCGATCAAACTTCACTAAATCATCCTTCCATGCTGGTGACGGCGCACACGAAGGACGAGATGCAGACGCCGAAGACGTAAAGGCCCAAGAAGCCGCCGTACGACCTTCTATACTTGACGGAAGTACACTCGAAGCACGCGGCATATCCGGTAGCAACGATAAAAGCGCATCCATTTTATCTGAAAAATCCATCTTTGGCGCAAGTTCCGGCTTTTCTTTTGAAGAGGCGGAATCAACAGAATCATTAGAATCATCAGATGAACTCGACGAAACCGGCCTAGGCGGACGAGTGATATGACTTCGGCGAGAAGTAGGCAAATCGTGGACGACCGCATGATCAAGAAACGGAGTCTGCGATAGATGAACGTGGCGATCTAGAACAGAAGGCGATACCGAAAGCCGTGGCAAACGGTGTGGAGACGCAGGAGAATGTAGAATTGAAGTACGAGAACGGCGAGCCGAAGAACGGGAAAGCCGAAAAATAGTACTAGAATCACCCGGTGGACGAGAGCTACGAACCGGAGAACGAGATCGTCGTACAGGCGAATGAGAACGACGTACATGTGAATACAAGTGATGTGGAGAAATGGAACGTCGCGGAGAAACAACCAACCGAACTGGGGAACGAGAACGTGAACGGCGTTGCGGAGTACGTGAGCGTCGAGTAGAAGCATGGTGCCGACGATGTGAATCAGCATACGCAATAGTCGGAGACCCCAAGTCAGCAATTTGAACACTCAAAGGTAGGTCCGAACGACCCACCATAGAACGCGAAACGGCTTTAGAACTGCGTTTTGATTTAACACGCAAAGGAGAAACCGACACAGGTAACGGAGTGTGATAAACCAATAGACAAAGGAGAGGTCGAGATAATATGCGACTCTACTGCATTCCTTTGTCCGACGAGAACAATGGACGGCTCAGGCACGGTAGGTTTGGGTCGAGAAGTCTTTGTTGAACTAGACAAAGGAACCGGTTTGGCTGTAACTCCAGACATAGCCACACCTGTACATGCTAAGCTGTCCAAAATTTGTGATCTATCTAGAACTGTTCCGCTAGGTGGTATAATTACAGAAGCGGGAGAGTTCTGATTACTAAGACCATGGGAAACATTTAATCCAATACCAACGATATCTTCGTTAGTTTTCATGTCATTTACAAGAGCAATTTCCAACAGGCGTCTGTCGACTTCCGACAGAGACGGGTCGTCAGATGCCTGTAAAAGGTAAGCCCGCCTAGCTTGGGCATAATTCTTCCAAGCTAGCGGGCCCCATAATACACACTCGGCGCAAGTATTTCGCCGATAACACAACTCTTTACAAGAAAAACAAACCGTGTGGGCGTCCAAACTGGACCAGAATTGCCCACACGAATTACATGCATTAGAAATCGGAAGCTCAGACATAACTAATGAAAGAGTCTCCGACAACAAAGAAAGAACTTCTGAACAAAAAATAACACAAGTCAAAACCAATAAGGATACTGCGGGTCGTTACAACAACAACCCAGGTTGTATAAACACTTCCTTGATGTGTACTGGTCGAGGTACAACAGAGAATAGAGGACGAGAATGGTTTGAGCAGAGCCTTTATAGTAAATACAGCTGGAATAGGTGGGAGAGCTCTCCTAGGGGCGGACAACTCTCCGCTAGGGGAGCTAACTTTTAGTTTTAACTTCCGTTTTCTACGTTGTATCATCTTCCTGACGGAGATTATTAGGCATGAATTGAAACAGGTTTAAGATTTGGGAATCAAATAAATGAATTGTCCCCGCTCATCAACGGGCGCATTGAATCGGGACGAAGGCTTCAATTTGTCGTTCGTATTTTCTGCATCTTAACATAGAGTGTGAGATAACCTAGAGTGTGGAAGATGTTTTAATCATTGCTAACTGAACTATTTTCGACCTGAAGGTGCCAAAATTATCATCAATGTGAACATAATGGTTCTTTCTTTGTATAGTAGGATAATATGGTGCATAAATACCATATCTACACCGGTTATCAATAGACAAACATGTGCAAAATGTTCCAAGTGTATGCTGGAGAGGGTTATTACGAATCGCAAAATTACACCGAGAGTCGCGTGTCAATGCACCTGTCAAAGCGCCGTGGCGATCTTATGTCTAATAATTAGAAACAAAAAGGAAAGTGAGATTGGCCTAGCTCTCTTAATATCTCTTAAGATGTTGGAAAAGAATATGAAAAGGTGTAGGAACTAGCGCGGTGTAAAATAAGATTTTGGACAGGTTTGGGTATACTGGATGAGAAATTCCCAAGCCTGTGTATACTATTGAGTCTCTAGCATGCATGACAACTACTAGATGACGGCCAAGTATAATAATCAATCAGATGAGGTATGTGTGCTTTGTGTTTACCAAGTGAAATGACATATATCAGTGTATATACAGTTTGTCTTGTGCAAAATTGGTGGACAGGACTGAACAACAAGTCCAATTTGAGTCACTCGGCAACAGACTGTATTTGACACACACATACATGTAGCTTCACAAGTACAGCAACAACAGTTCAGCACTGATGTAAATAGGTACCATAGCCGGTTGACATTAAATTGTACATTGCATATATAATCTACTTACAATTTACTATTCTAGATTGGAAAAATACCTCATATTTATTCGGCGATATTATATTATTAACCGTATTTCAGCTGGAAATGCCAAAATCATTAGCAGGAGAAAATTATACTACGTGGAGTAAGAAAATTTTAGCGTGTAAAAAACGGAATGTTGCAATGTTTATTCTTCTCCCTAAAACAATTCCTAGTTATAAGCTGTTGACTGATATACATGTAAACCAATTATTTTTCATGAAATATGACTGCACTGATAACAGATCAAGTGTAAAACACAATTATACATTTTTTGTACATTTTTCTCAAAGAACAATCATATATATGTATTCGTAGTTGTAACTCTGTATATATTGTGAATATCTGTGAAGTGTATATAGATTTTCAGTATACTACTATTAGGTAAGTAGCATGCTTCAACTACTCGCACACTGCCGCGCGTATTTTAGTATTCTTTAGGGCTAAATTGCACCACTGAATGTTTTGACTCACATCTCACACATTACGATACGTCAACTCATTAGTATGCACCGGGAAATCGAGGTGTTTTTAAATCCCCTCCCGACCCTTCTTTTCGTCTATTCTTGTACCAGCTTGTTATCGTACCATTTGTCGTATTCAATGTTTTTCTTCACACATACCGCATGCACGGTGTTAATTTCACTGCCAATCAAAGTTTATAGGCTGATTGAAGCATGCGTCTGCCTAGTACTTTCAATTGACTACCAAAACGTGAAACAGAACGACCCGCATGAACAACTTTGTATTTTGAATATCTACTCATCAACTAGCACGAGCCATGCTCACATCATTACAAATTCGTTCAACCTGGCAAAGAAACCAGTTTCGCACAACAATTCTTTATACAATACTTTACCACTTTCATCTGAATATTTGCAGCTTTTGCTGATCTTTGAATCTGTGAAGGTCCGGTTATATAACTTAGTAGCTGACTTGGGGAAAAGGGCAACGGGAGGGTTTATTGTTGTATATTGCATGTATAGATTGTTTTGTATTGCCAAATTTTACTGCACTGATGTCATTGTCACAGAATGCGCTGTCCGAATACTAAGCACAGATATTTGTAATATTATTTGTATGTACCTTTACTATTACCCTAAACATTACTTATTCATAAAATATTACATTATTAGTTCAAAAAAAGAAAATGACAAACATTAATCTTATCAATATTGTCTCGTATAATTGCCGAGGTTTAGGTAAAGCTGAAAAACGCAAAGACGTTCTTCACTATTTGAAATCAAAAACATACGCTATTCTTTGCCTTCAAGATACACATTTCACAAACGAAATAGAACAAGATGTTAGGGACGATTGGGATGGCGAAGTATTCTTTAACTCTTATAATTCAAACTCTAGGGGGGTCTGCATCTTCTTCAACAATAATTTCCGTTACAAAGTTGTGAGAATCAAACGAGATGGAGAAGGAAACCGCCTGGCGCTAGACATGGATTTAGATGGCACAAAAATTACTCTCATTACAATATACGGGCCCAATGAAGATTCTCCAACATTTTATAATGATACAAGGGATATAATGGATGAGTTTGGTAATGATATCTGTATACTCTGTGGAGACTTCAATTTGGTGCAAGATCCAGAATTAGATACCTACAACTACATTCATCTGAATAATCCCAAAGCACGCGAGACTGTTATAGATATGATCGATACTAATGGTCTTATCGACCCATTCAGAGTAAACTACCCGGATTTAAAAAGATACACATGGCGAAGAAAAAATCCTTTAAAACAGGCCCGCCTTGACTTCTTTTTACTTAGTGAAAGTTTTTTTCCTAGTATACAGAAAATAACTATTGATTCCAGTTATAGGTCTGATCATTCGCCCGTAGTATTAAGTGTCAAGATAAATGAATTCGAAAGGGGGAGGGGGCTGTGGAAATTTAACAGTAGCTTACTCAATGATATAGAATATGTAAAGCGAGTGAAAACATGTATAGCAGATATAAAGCAACAATATGCGGTACCAGTATACAGTATAGATAATCTTGAAACGCTTGAAAATAATTCATTACAATTCACAATATCAGATCAATTATTTCTAGAAACCCTACTTATGCATATACGGGGTCAAACTATATCATACTATATCATAAAAAGAAGGAAAAAAAGAAACTAGAAGAAAAACTAGAAAAATCAATTGAAGCTCTTGAGAATGTTGAAATACCTGATATGGAACTGCTCAATCATAAGAAAATAGAATTGGAGATACTAAGAAAAGAAAAAATGAAGGGGCATTTAATAAGATCAAAAGCTCGCTGGGCTGAAGATGGGGAAAAACCAACGAAACATTTCTGTAGCTTAGAGTCGAGAAATTTCACGAACAAAACAATTCCGAAAATACAGAAAGAAGATGGAGAACTCATTACAGATCAATGGGAAATTTTAAAAGAGGCTGAAACATTTTATAGTAAACTATATAGCAAGAAGGACGTAGATGATATCAATCTTAACGAAGAAATGAAAAAATTCGAATTTGAAAGGCTAAAAGAGACAGAACAGCTTAAATTTGAGGGTGAAATAACCGAAGCGGAAGTTCTAAATTGCTTGAAGGGAATGAAAAATAATAAATTCCGGGGTCAGACGGTTTTACTGCAGAATTTTTTTAATTCTTCTATAAAGATATTAGCAGCTTTGTTACATAAACGAAGGTTATCGAAAAGGGGAACTATCTGTGACACAAAAGGAAGGTATAATAATATGTTTGCCAAAGGGTGATAAATCGAAACAACATTTACAAAACTGGAGACTGATAACTCTGTTGAATATTACCTATAAAATAGCGGCAGCGTGCATAGCGAGGAGATTTAAGACAGTTCTAGAAATTTGAATATCAGAGAGTCGGTCAGGTTTCATGAGCGGAAGGTACATTGGTGAAAATACTAGGTTAATATATAACCTTATGGAATATACAGAATCTAAAATGTTACCTGGCCTCCTTCTCATCGACTTTGAAAAGGCTTTCGATTCAGTATCATGGTCCTTCATCAATCAAGTATTAGACACCTTCAATTTTGGAGAATCAATCAAAAGATGGATATTCGTATTTTACAATAATGCTAAGACAGCTGTAACGCAGAGTGGTTTCCTCTCTAACTTTTTTGAACTCTCTAGAGGATGCAGACAGGGAGATCCATTATCACCTTACATTTTTCTGTTATGTGCTGAAATACTGTCCATAATGATTAAGGGAAATGAAAATATAAAGGGAATAAAAATAGGAGATATAGAATTCAAGATTTCGCAATATGCAGACGATACATCATTGCTCCTCGACGGTTCCGAATCTACCCTAAAAGAAACGCTATTAACCCTGAAACGCTATGCTTCATTTTCTGGGCTGAAAATAAATAATAACAAAACTAGAGCCATTTGGATAGGATGCAAAAAGTTTGGTGGAGAGACATTTAACCACAGATACAAATTAAATTGGGACCAGTCTGACTTTAATCATCTTGGAATAATTTTCTCCTGTAATCTGGACTTAATGACTGCTACAAACTATGATAAAAAACTGAATAGCATACGACAGGAGCTCGAACAATGGTCAAAGAGAAAGTTAACACCATTAGGAAGAATCACCGTACTAAAAACACTAATAATATCAAAACTGAATCATTTATTTATCGCCTTACCAGACCCCTCAGACGATTACATAAAGAAACTGAATACGATGTTTTACTCTTTTATCTGGCAATCGAAACAAGATAGGGTGAAAAGAGAAATATTGACTCAAAACTACGAGATGGGGGGCTTGAAGATGATAAACATACAGTATTTTATAGCAGCACTCAAATCAACATGGATACGAAGACTTTTATTACAGCAAACACAATACAAACAACTATTTGAAACCTCGACAGCCAATATTTCAGATCTGATAAAAAAAGGAAATGAATTTCTGATATCCCTTGCGAGACAATGTACCAATACTTTCTGGTGTGACGTTTTACGTGCATGGGGAGCTGTTAACGCAAAAACTCAACCTGTCACTACTGAAGAATTATATACAACAAACATCTGGTTAAATGAAAACATCAAAGTAAATAACCAATCGATTTTTTATAAGAATTGGTATGACAGCAATGTATACTGTATTGGGGATTTGATTGACAATGAAGGTGAATTCTTAGACTATGAATCTTTCATCAATATATACAACACAAAATCCAATTATTTAGAGTATTGGGGTGTTTGTAAAGCGATAAAGTCGCACATCAGCCACTATAATCTGAAATTGGTACCACGACTGACATATAATGTAGAAATGCCTTTCAAACTCCGGATCATATTGAAAAGCTTGAAAGGGTGTCGAGATATTTACACTTTGTTGGTCAAAAACAAGATAATCCCAAAAAGCCAAGAAAAATATCATATTGTGTCTACTGGGGAATGGAAATTTATATACATGGTACCTTTTAAGTGTTGCAAAAATACAAAATTGCAGTGGTTGCAGTACAGAATAAACCACCGTATTCTAGCAACAAACAAACTTCTTGTACAAATGAAAGTGAGAAATGACGATAAATGTACATTTTGTAAACAGCAGACTGAAACAATCGAGCATCTATTCTATGAATGTGAAATTATTGATGAGCTAATGGAATCTTTAAGTAGCTGGATATACAGAAAAACTGATATTTTATTAAATATTACCCGAAAACAAATCTTGTTCGGCATAACAAAAACTGAAAGTTATTATAAACCGATCAATTTCATTCTGCTGATTACTAAATATTATATCTACAAAATGTAGATGTCAAGGAAAAACTGTACACATTGCTGGTTTACAGCACGATGTCAACAATTTCCTATTTATTGAGCAGTCAATTGCTATGAAAAACGATATGATAGACAAATTTAATACCGAATGGTATTTGTGGTTGAAATTGATGTAACTGCTCGCGGTTTTTTGTATTTATTTTATTTTTTGTTTTAGAGTACCACTTCGGCACAGACTTTCTGTAAATAGTATATGTACAAATAAGCTTGCAAATGTAATATTCACGTATTCGTACTGTATTTACAAAGTTCCAAGTAGGGTACAAATATGATGGTAAGAATTAATATTTCAATGCATTGTCTGTAAATATATAATAAAAATTCTGTGGCAATAAATGCACATTATAAAAAAAAAATCTAAGCTCTGAAATTTGTCTGCCCAGTTCTCTCAAAATAGGTCCTGTGAAGAAAGAACATTGTACGTCTCACTAGCCATATTCATCCTTGGGAACGTGACATTTAAATGACACTGCGACAGAGCGGAGAAATGATGTCCAATTTCCGTAATCTGGAAATACGCTCTGCTAATGTGTTGTGTAAATCAGGAATATGACGCGCCGCAAAATGAAAGTTATATTTTGCCGACAGCCAGAACATGCAGCGTAACGAGCTCATGATAATTTGATTACTAGATGTGCCTTAATTTATTTGGCTGACAGTGACAGAATTGTCAGATGAGATTATAACTGCCTTGTTACATCAGCATGGAGTCCACCTGGCTGCTCCAAAACTTAATATTATATTAACCCTTTCTGGGCTGGGCTTTTTGGGACGTGTTGTGGCCTGGGGGAATTTCGGCCCCCCCCCCTAATTATTTTTATTATCCCTTGAGAAATGATGTCCAATTTCCGTAATCTGGAAATATGCTCTGCTAATGTGTTGTGTAAATCAGGAATATGACGCGCTGCAAAACGAAAGTTATATTTTGCCGACAGCCAAAACATGCAGCGTAACGAGCTCATGATAATTTGATTACTACATGTAGATGTGCCTTAATTTATTTGGCTGACAGTGACAGAATTGTCAGATGAGATTATAACTGCCTTGTTACATCAGCATGGAGTCCACCTGGCTGCTCCAAAACTTAATATTATATTAACCCTTTCTGGCCTGGGCTTTTTGGGACGTGTTGTGGCCTGGGGGAATTTCGCCCCCCCCCCTAATTATTTTTATTATCCCTTGAGCTAGGGAGCTGAAACTTCCCACACTATACCCTTTTTAAATCCGCATTTTTTTTGTCGATTTTTCAGTCAGATTTTCCGAATTTTTTATTTATGCAATTTCTCCGCAAAAAGCTGCATGATAAATTAGTAAATATTAATGTGATGTGAAATAAAATAGTTTTTGCCCACTCTTCATCGCGGAAAAGCAGGAATTTTCACGAAATATAACAAAAACGTCACTTTTCTGGTACCCCACGTGGATGCCACCTTGAATTGTCCCATGATCCTCTGCTCGGGACGTTATGCAAGTAGGCTCAAAATGACCCCAATATGATAAACTATAAAGTCACGGAGTTGCAGCTCTCCATTTTTGTCATTCAGGAGATAGCGCAGAAAGTTTGATAGGGGGCCATTTCGTCCCCCCCCCCCCAGGCCAGGTTGGGTTAATATGCATAGGTTTCACAACAGAATAACCGATTTCCCAGTTTATATAATAAACTGGGAAAACCTCCCGCACCTGAATCACACACGTCCGTGTAAACAGATAATATAGGCATATTGTCTGAAAGCAATGACTTGCCATTCAACCCGCGTATAAAGCTGGTCCACCAAGAAAGATCGTCCGCTAAGGATCCTGTTAATATCACTTTATGATTAACCTTCTTTGAACTGTTTGAGCGATCAATCAGCCGCCTCAAGAATGTTCTTCAGCCATACAAGCCTACCGATGCCCAGTTTAATTGTCCAATTAGTGACTGTAACTATCGCTTATTTGCACGCCGTCGCTTTGAAAACTGTTTCTAGGAAAGTTTTGTGTCCACTACCGTAAACACAGATTGCCGTTTACACATATCAATAGAGTCCAATTCAACACCAAGGAACACTATGCAATAAGCCGGGTTGGTCATTTTACTCCAATTGATCGAAAACCCCAGCTTACGTAATAGCGTGATCGAAACCTACAATGCTTCTGCGCACTTTGTTGTAAAACAACGAAATAAATCGTCCGTATACATGTAGGTCACTTTCTTTCCCCGCCACAATTCAACGCACAGTTTGAGACAATCTATGAAAGATGCCAGGTGCCAATTTAGACCAGAATGGAGTTTTGAATCATATAAATACATATTTCCCCCATCAAATTACAACTTCACAAACCGGTGACTCTACTGCATTTTTTATTTTTTACAATTTTTTCCCATCTGTACGCGGATTTAAGATCCAATTTTGCCATGAAACATCCCAGTGACATTAGATTTTCAGCATCATCAACAGTTTGAAAATACGAATGGACTTTGTGCGTGGCATAATCATTTACTGCCAAGCATTCTGTATGCTACAATCGTGTATTAAGCGAACTTCTCCGTCGGATTTATCTACAGCACCTGAGGGCTAGACAATAATGGGACGCTCAATGGTAGGTATATAATTACCATGTTGAATCTCGGTCAAAACCTGCTTGTTCACCGTATCTTAATGTTCACAGCCTGGGCTAGCAGATTTATGATTATCCAACTCAACAGCGATCGGATCGCTGTCCGGGGAAATAATATCAGAGCCATTCAAAATTCCATTCAGGATGAATTCCTTGTCAATATTATTCTCATCAAGCTCTTCTAAACATGTCTCGAGATTCAAGGTAAGTATAGGGTTTATAACTATTTTTTTAAACAATCATGCAAGACAGCTGAATGGCGTTGATAACAGTTCGGAACAAATCACGCGTGCACGAACTGAAGTCTACAAATTTGCATCCACAACGTCAGTTGAAGTTTTTACAGATTTCATCTCCAGCTGACGTTCATAGGACCTTTTTGTCTCTGATGAGAACGCATGTGGCGGCCATTAGTGGATAGTTTATTCTGTTTTGCGAATCGCGGTTGAAGCCAAACATTTTGTAAATGTGGCACATCAGTCCTCCACCTAAATAGATGTTGAGCTTGCAGCTTCCTGTAATCCAAACAGATGCAAATTCGAAACTGGCTAATAACTGGTAAATTCCTGACGTATATGCCAAATAGTCAATCACGCCTTAGTGATAAGGTTGTTCAGAACCGACTGTTATGTCGACACAAGGTGTTTTGCTGGAACACTTAACTTGCCGATACGGTACGCTATGGAGCTTTCCAGTACGATAAGCCATGGAAGTATTTTTCGACGTATCTGATGCAAGATCTTCGCCCAAGCTGCGCTATAAGTGGGGAGATCGTAAAACGCTTCTCCATTTATATCGATAACTTGTTCGTTCTAAACTTGATTATGGTTCTATTGTTTACAATGGTGCATGCAAGTCAAACTTGGAAACGCTAGATCCTATTCTCCATCAAGGACTAAGACTTTGCCTCGGAGCGTCCAGAACATCCCTAAAAAAAAATCTTATATGTCGAAGCAGATGAATTTTCTTTGGAAATTTTAAGAATTAAAAGAAACCATTACTGCAATATATCACAAAATTGCCTTCGAATCACTCAAATTCTGCATATAACTGTGTTTTCGAATTCAACCTTCAGTATGTATATTTCTATTCAAAGAAACCCTCCATTATTCTACCTCTTGGAATTCATAAGAAACCACACATTGTAGGAGCTGGTATTAAGCTTAGTCAAATTTTACTTAACAAGATCTTACCAACTCCACCATGGCAGTTAGCCAAAGCAGAAGTAGATATCGCACTGACGAAATATAAAAAGGCAGACACGAGCATCAAAGGTAATACAGAAGCTGGTAAAATGACTAAGGCGGCCCTAAATAATGCGGTTGATTCTGTTGGAATCCCATACGGCGATTTAATCTATCTGTGGTTACGTGAGAAAGTTATTTCAATCTTTATGGGATACTATGGATAATAAGAAACTTCACGAGTTTAAAAAAAAACTGTTGGCTATACTCATCTGAACAACCAGAAACGATCAGGCCATAATTAGACGATGTAGGATCGGCCATACAGGATTAACTCTCGAATATTTTCTAAAATAGAGCGGGTCCCAAGGTGTATTCCATGCCACGAAGATCTCACGGTGAGACATATTCTTATGGACTGTATAGATTTTAACCTTATCTGGCCTGGGAGGGCAAAATGCCCCCCCCCCCCCCTTACCAATCCTTCTGCGCTATCTCCGGAACGACAGAAAATAGAGAGCTGAAACTCCTTGACTTTGTAGCTTATCATATTGGAGTCATTTTGAGTCTATTTGCATTACCCCACGAACAGAGGATCATTGGCAAATTGGCAAGATGATGGCAACGTGTGGTATCAGAAAAGTGATGTTTTGTCATATTTCTTCAAATTTTCTTCTTTTCCGCGATGAAAAGTGGGCAAAAACTATTTTGTTCCACGTTACAGTAATATTTACTAATTTATCATGCAGTTTTTGCAGAGAAATTGGATAAATAAAAAATTCGGAAAATCTGTCCGAAAAATCGACCAAAAAATGCCGTTTTCGATAATGACGTCACTGTGTGGTAAGTTTAAGCCCCCTTGCTCAAGGGGTAAGAAAAGTAATTAGGAGGGGCTATTTCGCCCCCCGAGGTCACGACAGGTCACAAAAATCCCGGGCCAGATAGGGTTAAGATTGTAAGAGATGCTTTTTATCGAGCAGCTGTGTTGGAAGATGTTTTTAGTCGAGTAAAAGAAGATTGTATTTTAGATTTGAGAGAGATCGGTTTGTTGTGTAAACTTGAATGTATGTGCCTATTTTAATGCTGTAGTTTACTGCGTTATTAACTTGAATACGTAGAATTTTGTTTGATCGTCGCTACATAGCTGAAATATTACTGAACGCGACGTTAAACCTTAATTCTCTTTCTCTCTCTTCAGTTCCAAGAATGAAACATGTCGACTATCAGGTAAAAGTTCGATATTCACTGCAGAAGCAAAAGCTCTGTCAGCTTTAGAAGGTATTGGGTCCACTAAAAGGAAAAACACCTCATATTATCAGATTCACTGCCATGCCTTCAAGCGATTAAAAGTGGAAGTTCAACTCACCCCGCCATCTTGAGTATTCTACAATTGTATGACTATAGATTTGATCAATAAATCGATATTGTGTTTTTGTGGTTGCCTATTCAGCTGATAAAATGGTTAAGGCAGCCCTAGATAAGTGACCTAGACAGTGGCCCGTCCCCTGCTGTGTCTTTCGTCGATATGGTTTACCTTATGTTCGACACCTTTTTCGTTTCTTTTTGTACATATGCAAATAGTTATTTAATATTTGTTGATGATATTGATTCATCCTCTATTGTATACTATTCTAATGCTGTGAAATCTGGTCAGCCCTACATGGAAAGTTGTATAATGAAATATGGATAATAATTCAACTTGTGCGGGTGTTATCACTTCCTTTTTACAACGACGACATTCCGCAACCCGTAATGAAAATAGATCTACCGATACATTGAATCTCGAATTTATAGAAAATATGTGCTTTAACCCGATTGAGTTAAACGACAATGAACAGATGACAACGAATACCAAATATCACAATGGAAAAATATCGACGTTCACCAGTCCAAATACTATACCAGAACTTCTTTTCGTAAAGAAGCTTGTCTCCAACACAAAGATGTAAACTTCTTCTTGCATCTCAATGCCAGAAGTATAAATAAACATTTTTTTATAGATAACCGATTTTCTTCATAATAATAGTCATGAATTTTCTGTACTAGGTTTTTCTGAAAGCTGGCTTAATCCTTTGACTGAGCTCCTTATTGATATACCGGGTTACACAGCATTCCCGTCATCAAGAACGAACAAAAGAGGGGGTGGTGTAATCTTGTTTATTTCTACTCCCAGTAGATCCTGAGTCTTCATTGGCCGCGAGCGGTCACGTGAATTGAGGATAAATATTCGTCTCCTACTCTACTCTATATACCAATAACACGATACAGCTAAATGGTTTATGTATCCTTTCTTATGTACACTTTATTGTTCAAATTAAGAAATTAATTGTTGACAATGTTTTGTCGTTCGTTGTACTCTGCTCAGCATTGAGTGTCAGTCTCGTACAATAAAATTCTTGAATCTTGAATCTACTGCACTGACTGAGGCTGGGCTAGCCACTGTGTTCAGTGTAAACAAACAGGACTGCTGGAGTGTTCTGCCAGTGACAGAACTGGAAATAAAGAATCTGACCGATAAAATGTGTGACAGTTACTGGAAAAATCTGGCAAAGATAGTGTACTGTGACTGTGAGTAGAGACTGATGATTTTGACCAGCTAACGGTAACGAAATCTGGCTGACGCTTGACTCAGTCTTGGTCTTCGACGATCGACCTCGGTGTACAATGTGCATGATGTGGGAGTTTACCGCTGATACTCGAGCACACATGAATTTGACGTGTACATTCTAGGTTATATGAATCAAAATACTGTTAGCAGATAGTTCACATTTTTAATACACGCTGTTTAATTCAAGATTAGATCATTTTCAGACGTTTTTGGTCTTCGAATATGCAGTGTTTTTCGCCGACTCGACTCCGGCTCGGCCGATCAACCGAAGAATAGGCGATTAAACGCTAGCGCTGTACGTTTTTTTGTCCCCCGCCGCAACGCGGCCGGGGACTTTAAAATGGTTCTTGCTTCTTTGTGTCTGTGGATGTCCGTGTACGTCCGTGCATGTGTGTTCGAAGCGATAACTTCCTAATGCTTCGTTGGATTGTTCCGAAATTCGGCATATGCATTCCTTGCGACAAGACGCCAGTCGGTGTTGCATTTCAGCAACATCTGCCTGAAGGTGGCGCCACTGGGTTGCTTCTTTGTGTTCCTGGATGTCCGTGTACGTCCGTGCATGTCTGTTCGAATTTTCCGCAAGCGATAACTTCCCAACGCTTTGTTGGAGTGTTCCGAAATTCGGCATACGCATTCCTTGCGACAAGACGCCAGTTGGTATTGCATTTCAGCTACATCTGCCTGAAGGTGGCGCCACTGAGTTTCGCTTCTCCGTGTCCGTTCCAGGTAAAATGGGTTTTGCTATCTTTGTGTCTGTCTGTTCAAATTCTTCACTGACAATAACTTCCAAAAGCTTTGTCGGATTCCTTCGAAATTTAGCATTTTCACTCCTTGCGACCAGACGTGGGTTGGTATTGCGTTTTAGCAAGATCCACCTGAAGGTGGCGCCACTGGGTCTTGTTCCAATCTTCTATGCATGTCCGTGGTTTCCATTCAAATTCTTCACAAGCGATAACTTCCAAATACTTTGTTTAATTTAGGCATCCCTATGGGTGCCTTATGTGTTTGTCATTTTCTTCTTTCTTCCGCTTCTCGCTGTTTTGAATGTTCTGTCGCTTTAAATGACGGACAACATTTTCTTAAATTTTGCTGTCCAGTCCTTCTATATCACATCATATGATTTACACTAAAGCTTTTGCAGGAACCATATTTTATTTCAGAAGTATGATATGAAATAACTGGCGGGGGAATCCCCGCAGTTTCTAACCCCTGTTAGTTTTGATTTTCGTGTCGCCTTAAATGAAGGACAACATTTCCTTAAATCATTCTATTCCACATCATATGATTTACCCTAAAGCTTTTGCATGAACCATATTTTATTTCAGAAGTATAATATGAAATAACGGGCGGGGAAATCCCCGCAGTACAGAACCGATGTTTTTTTTAAATTTCGTGTCATCTTAAACGAAGGACAACATTTCCTTCAATTTTGCTATCAAATAATTGTATTCCTCATCATATGATTTACCCTAAAGCTTTTGCACGAACCATATTTTATTTCAGATGTATAATGTGGAATACCGAACCCGTTTTTCGTTTATTTCGTGTCATATTAAATGAAGGGCGACATTTCTTCAATTTTGCTTTCAAATAATTGTATTCCACATCACATGATTTACCCTAAAGCTTCTGCACGAATCATTTGTGTCCACACGTGTAACTTATTATATTAATTACAACTGAGTTCTGAAAGCGCCTACATGTATCACCACCTTGTGTCAAATCTAAATTTGATTTCGCTCATCGGATTTTTCTCCAATTTGGTATTCAGATACCTTGCCATGATATGTCCCTTGGGATTGTATTTCGCCTGCTTCTGCATACTGATGGCGACACCTGGTGGAAAAATCTGAAATTTGTTTCTGGCAATAATTAGATAACTGCTCATCAGATTCTTCTCAAATTTGGTATTCATATGCCATAATATGTCACTTGGGATTGTGTTTCCCACACTTGCGGCTACAAATCTAAATTTGGTTTCCGGGCAATAACTTTAAGACCCCTCTTCTGATTCTTCCCAAAGTTCATACGCTGATACAGGTGCCATGTCATGATATGATGATTGGGATTGCGTTTTGCCCACTTGCACCTACAGGTGGTAATACGTGTCGGTGGCAAATTTAAATTTTGGTTTCCGGACAATAGGTTGAGGATGCATTCAGCTTCTCGTCACTTGGGGATGCTTCTCAGTTACATAATTTCCATGCTTCACTGCATGGAAACTATATTACAGAAGCAATCAACGTTCAGTCAACCGTTCTGAGTTGATTTTAAAACTTGGGAAGGCAGAAAGACCCTTCCGCATCCAACGCTTATGAAGTAGCAGTTGCCTCCCTCCTGTATATCCCCCGAGATCAACAATGCTAAAAAATATTGCTGCCATTTCGGCGGGGGACTTAGCATCCTCTGGCTGCTTGTTGTCTTATAATTTCGAGCAAAAGTCAAGATTTTTATATACCATGCTGATTCCGAATACTTCAAAATATTTGACGCGTCTCCTGCCGTTTTCCTTCTCACTTTTTCGTATTTGGTTAGCAAGTGTTAGCCCCAGTTTACCACGTCTCTTTCCAGAGTTTAAAAGGCTGCTCGTAGAAATAAATTCGTTATCCAGTGTTAAGGAGTAGGATACGGGAATTTATCCTGTTTCCTGGCGAATACCCCACTCCCGCGGTCGTGGGGTATTTTCACCAGAAAACAGGATAAATTCCCGTATCCTACTCCCCGACACTGGAGAACTCATAATATTGATTGGAAAATACTAACCTGTCATGTACGTGAAGATCTATCTCCTATAGACGAAAGTGGGGAATTTGAATGTTTGTTTATCGAAATGAAATTAAATAATGTCAACTATATTGTATATATTGTATATCCTACTGGTAAACATGTTACAGAACCAAATAATCATCTTCTAAAAAACATTTTCAACTCATCTGAAATTACAAAAAAAACCCAAATGTGTTCTAATGTGTGATTTTAATATCGATCTATTAAAAACTGACCGCCATGGTCCCTCCCAAGAATTTCTCGAAATAATGAAATCTAATTATTTTTTTCCTCGAATTACAAAGCCAACAAGAATAAGAACTCGATCACCAACTTTAATCGACAATATTTGTATTAATTCCCATGAGGATAATCTACTATCGGGAATATTTCTGACATTACCGACCACTTTCCAGTATTCCATATATTAAAACAGAATCAACTCTAAAACTACCCGATCAAAATATTACCTTTCGTAAGATCACACCTACCCAGACAGAACTGGTTGGACAACGAATCCAAGGTACTAACTGGGAAGATGTTATGAGTAATAAAAATGACTCAAATGCTGCTTTATCAATATTCCTGTCACTGTTTACTGATATCCATAAAGGCTGCTTCCATTTGGTAACTGTCAAATCAAGAAAAACGAAAATTATAAAACCATGGATTTCCACTGGAACAGTAACGTCTATCCACGAGAAAAAAACCCAGACCATATCGCTCATTTTTAGCCACCTCCGATGATGCTGTACACAAACAATACAGGAAATATAGAAACACAAGCGTCTAGTCCGTCATTCATAATTCAGCCGTCGTCCATTAAAGAATATCCGCGTCCATAATCCAAAGACCTATTCCATATCCATATAACAGTATTAGCACCACAATCAAAAAAGACAATCATAGTATACATAAACATAGGCTAGTTTGTACATTTGTAAATTGAATATTATAATTCGACTATCTAGAAAAATCTATTTCGAAGATAATTCAATGCCACTAACAATGATATAAAAGGTACATGGAAAGTCTTAATTCAATTAATAAATCGGACGAATACCACTAAATCCCCTGCATTTTTTAACATAAATGGACGTGAGGTATCTGAGAGTGGAGACATTGCCACCAATTTTAACGAATATTCAGCTCAGTTGCCACCACTCAAATACCGACTATTTGGGCAATCCTCCGACCACTAACTTCAAATGTTCAACTTTTGTTCCTGCTGATGTTAAACAAACCATATTAAATCTTAAAGCTCTTGCACCAGGCCTGGATGGTATACGAACTTCTTTGGTTAAACTTGTATCGGACTATACTTTCACTTCCCTGTCGTTTATTATTTATTTACATCGGGTACCATACCGGATGTGTACAAATATGCTAATGTTACGCCTATCTTTAAATCTGGGGATCAATCAACCATGTCAAACTATAGACCGATATCAGTCCTACCTTGCTTCCGTAAAATAATCGAAAAACTTTTTGCTGCTATCGTTACAGACTTTCTGGATTCGAATAATATACTTTCTGGGAATCAGTATGGATTTAAGCCCAACCATTCTACATCTATTGTAGCTTGTGCATTATACGATTCCCTTATTACAGCAAAAGAATCAAATTGTCCATTGTCACATTCCTTGATCTCTTTAAGGCATTTGACAGGGTAAATAACGATATGCTCCTCTCTAAATTAGATCATTTTGGTTTCCGGTCTGTTCCGAATAACTGGATTCGTAGCTACTTAACAGAGAGAACACAGTCCAACATATAATGGTATTTCCTCTGAATCTATGTCTATTACTTGTGGAGTACCTCAAGGGTCTATTCTTGGTACAATTCTCTTTCTGATTTACATAAATGATATTTGCAGTGTTTCGAATTTACTAAAAAAACATCCTATTTGCTGATGACACGAGTACAATATACTCTGCTAAAGACCTATCCCAAGCTATTGATTTATACGTCTCAGGAATTAGATAAGTTACACAGATGATTCTGTTGTAACAGTTTATCGTTGAATATTCAGAAAACGAAATACATGTTGATCAAATCTAACACAAATAAGGATAAAAATAAGGATAGTCTGTCATTGGACATAGGTCTTTGGATTATGGACGCGGATATTCTCTAATGGACGACGGCTGGATTATGAATGACGGACTAGACGCTTGTAATTATTAATAGCGGGAAATGAAATTGAAATGGTCGATAACTTCAAATTTCTTGGTGTAATCTTAAATAGCAAACTTAATTGGAGAGATCATTTAAATTATATCTGTAAAAAGGTATCTAGAAATATCGGAGTAATTAATTTTATAAAAACATCGATTAACGAAAAACTCTTTATCCAATATTATTCATTGATATTTCCATATTTATCGTATTGTAACATTTTATGGGGAAATACCTATACCACTCACCTCCACCCATCAATCCTACTCCAAAAGAAAGGCCCTTCGAATGATCAATCTATCTAATAAACTTGAGCATACTGAACCATTATTCAAAGAAAAGAAAATTCTACATATTTCCAAACTGAACACTTACTAATCCATTCTTCTGGCCCACAAGGTCTTTCATCATCCAAGCCAACTACCTCAAACTTTTCAAAGATATTTTATGAAACAATCAACTGTTCATCGATATAACGCTCGGGGTCATCAATTCAATTTATACAGGCCGATATACCCATCCAACTTATCATTTTATACTGCTAAAATCACTGTCCTCTTGAGTGGAATAATTTACCCACCACACTTAATGAAATCCAATCAACTTCTATCTTCAAATCCAAACTGAAATCCTACCTATTAGAAAACTGACCAGGTTCACAGCAAACGTTTTATTTATAAAATGTATGACGTCAATTACGCATTGTAAACGCAGTACCTTTATGGATAGAACAAGCCCTATGGGGCTTTATTCTCGTCAATATTCAAACAATTTATATTATCAATGTACCTTACCTAATATTGGTGAATAGACAAACAAAACAACAATAATGAGGTTGATCCTTTTGGAATCTCATATAGCAATATCTATGCTTATGTGCTGTTTCAATCTTTATGGGATGCTGTGGATGATAACAAACCTCATGCGTTCAAAAACACCGTAGGCTATACTCGTCTGTACAGCCGGAAACGTTTTGATCAAGCCATGATCAGGCGATGTAGTATCGGTCTCACACGATTAACTCACGAACAGTTACTAAAAAAACAGCCAGTCCCAAGGTGTATTCCATGCCACGAAGATCTCACATTGAAACATATTCTTATCGACTGTACAGATTTTAAGATTGTAAGATATACTTTCTATCGAGCAGCTACTTTAGATCTTTTTAGTCAGGTAAAAGAAGATTGTATTTTAGGTTATTTGAGAGAAATCGGGTTGTTCTATAAATTTTAATGTAGGTACATGTTTTAGTGCGTCGAATTACTAAGTTATTAACTTGAATACTTAGAATTTTGTTCGATCGTCGCCATAT
Source organism: Hanleya hanleyi (assembly GCA_036873755.1). NCBI lineage: Eukaryota > Metazoa > Mollusca > Polyplacophora > Lepidopleurida > Hanleyidae > Hanleya > Hanleya hanleyi. The sequence continues at coordinate 62,558 of JAVTVY010020997.1, forward strand.
AGCTGAAATATTGCTGAAAGCGACATTAAACCTCAAATCTCTCTCTCTCTCTCTCTCTCTCTCTCATCCAGGCTGTGAGGTCAAGTCAGTCTGTATTTAATCCCCTGATTCGGTATATTGTCACGGTAATACTTGTAAATGTGCCAGTCTAGAAATGATCATATGTTGCAAATGTGACTGATAAAATTACCGCCGTAACGGTGACAAGACTCCAGACGCGTGTAAGTCCACATTGGGAACCACAAAGCCACATATTCGTCAAATTTGCGTCAGACCACTCAACTAAAATCTTGACCGAGATTTTCCTGGCCTGTTTGTCTCGAGTGCACGGCTGGTTTGCCCTGATTGCACCTCTGACGGGGACTTGCCAGTCGAAGTCAGTCATATTGGTCACAGCCATAAGATGACTGTTTCCCTCAGTATCCCCTTACTCAGCAAAAATATGAAATTCCTGTACATCTACATGCGGATGTCTTCTTTGAGATATGATGAATGTACATATATGCTATTGCGAAAAGATCATGCTCATTTTGCCGAAGTACAGAGAAAGGTTTGCTGACTGTATATTTGATAAAACACAATGACAATGGCATTCTGCTTATGAGTTTGTACCTCTCCCGGTTGTACATGTAGATAGGGGAGATATTTAGTCCATGGCAGCGTGAACGCAGCATAACAACACTAAGCGATTATAGCATAAAGGGGTACACCGATACTGTATTTTCCTCAAGTACTTTCACATCGTTCAATGTTCTTCAGTTGGACTAATAATACTATATAGTCTGATCAAAAGAAACGCAGGCAATTGTCCTTGAATTAAAAAAAGGAATTATTATAATTATTATTTTATTAAGTTCATTCTAACAAGAGGCGCATACATGCATACACATATGTCTATAGACAAATACTACACAATCGGGGGTACATATAATGACAAATACAGTTGATCGATTGATCAAATCATCTCTAAGCGTCCCCATTTATAAAAGTGACTATATCGGTATATCCCACGTGATTTCTATATTTGGAACGCAATGAAAGAATTGTGGAATAAAGTCCGTTTCAGATGAAACTACTGTGGTAGTATGTGGTTTTACCATAGATGCACTTTTTTCTGAACAATAATGGCAATACGATTGTCTAATCAAACCTTGGGGACTTAGTTTCTTCTATGTGAATTTATTTTATATACTAGTATATACATTCTTGTTATTACCATTAGTGCATTCAGGTAGCATTGAATTTTGTCCCATCCACATATTTTCCTTCCTGAAGTTATTGAATCTCTCTTCCAAAGTGGATTTACAAGGGGACAGCCGAGAATACAGCCGAGAAATATGCGGTCTATCGTTTCCTCTCCAGTTTTCTAATAGTCAAGATTCTCCTTTACACTGACCGATGTTTTATACAAAAATGAGTTTGTTGTGGTTATTCTATGAATCAGACGATATTGGAAGTCTCTAAATTTACAATCCATGTAGTTATATCAGTGAGAATTTGCAGAATAAATGTGTTCTCATTTTATTTGTTCAGTTTTCATAGTCTATACACATTTTTGCATTTTTGTTTTTTTAAATAAAAACTCCCCTCCGTTGTTTCGCCAATACCTGTATATTCATAGGTCTGACTGGAGAAGATATATCCATTGCTATACTGGATCTATTGAGTGTAATGAAGTTATCTATTTTTTAGGAATCCCTTTTATTACCTTACTGTAGTCTAAGAAAGTTCGCAGAGCTCGATGTTTCTGTTTCACTTCTTCAAAGTATTTGTCAGTTAAATGTTTTATGTAGCGAATCTTGTTGTCATGCCAGTTTTGGATAACTATTGCCCTTCTGAAATGGGGGTTGTACCATACTGGTTCACCAAGTATTCTGTAGCTTCTTTGGCTGTTAGTTTTTTTTGCACCATATTCCATGCTTAGAATACTTCTTTCAAAAATTATTTTTACACTAATGGCCATATCTTTATATATTTCGCACCCACATGTAACATTTGTTCAATGTCTATACCCAAAATTAAGGATTGCCATTTTGGTTTCGATAGCAATCGTCTTATCCAAGATGTTCTCAGAAAACAGATTAGATTTCTATGATTCGCCATACGCAGTCCACCATTTTTATGATCTTGTGCAATGACCAGCCTCTTAATTCCCTCAATTACACAGGAATTTGAATAATTGTATAGTTTGTGGGTTAGGCAGGGCAAGAAAGATGTGTATCAGTTTCGATTGATCAATTTTAATTGCATAGTTTGCGATCCATATAATACGGAAATTCCCTGATGAAATCTTATTCTAAGTGCAACAGTCTCATAAATCCAGTCCAATTTCACATCCCGACACCGTTTTATATTTGGTCCTGTAATCGAACCGACCCATACTGCTTTTAATCTCAAACCAGACATTTTATGAAAATTTGAATACAGTTCAGGGCTTCCCGGGGGGATGATTCTTAACCATCAGGGGTAAACAGTGTATCATAGGCGTTTTGTCTGTTTTTAAATTCTGTTCCACCTGTCTTAGACCACGAATATTGGGGATATTACGAATCATTATACCAAGAATTTCCGCACAAAGTGGAAACAAATACAGCGAAAAGGGTCACCTTGTCGGCATCCACTGCTGACATTCAAAGGACGTGAAATTTGTCCATTTTGAACATTTGTTCGAACATCGTCTTCAAAGTTTTTATTTAAGTTTGTATAGATTTTTCAAAATTGAACTCTTTCAAACATAATATAATACTTTTGACGAGCATATTCACCGATATAACGGCCGGGAATATAAACCCTTCCTGATGTTCACTGATCAGCGTATCTATTGCACTTTCACCTCTCCTAGCTATACAGGAAGAAACAATTTATATCCAATTATTTTTAGGATGACCCTTTCTCAGTGATGCACAAAGACTAGTGCTGGATGGGTCAGTCCCGTGCGAGACTAGAACCCGCGCCCTCAGAGTTTAGCACCAAATCGCCAGCAGTAAATGCAAGCAGTCTAGACCAGTCGACCACCTCAGCTTCCACAAAAGAGGAAGTTCGGAGATCGGAGTCTAGATTACGTACATTTCTTACCCCTCTGATAGACATATAATGGCACAGCTCCTAAAGCCAACATTATATGTATACTAATGCCATTTACAACGTAGGTAACATTTATATCCAATTATTGTTAGGATTGCAGTTTCGTAGTAAAGCACAAAGACTAGTGCTGGATGTGTCAGTCCCGTGCGAGACTCGAACCCGCGCCCTCAGGGTTTGGCACCAAATCGCCAGCAGTAAATGCAAGCAGTCTACCACTCGGCCAGCTCAGCTTCCCCAAAAGAGGAAGTTCGGAGATCCGAGTCTAAATTACATACATTTACTACCCCTCTGATAGACATATAATGGCACAGCTCCTAAAGCCGATATTATATGTATACTAATGCCATTTAGAACGCATGCAACATTTATGGCCAATTATTTTTAGGGTGATACTTTCTTAGTGAAGCACAAAGACTAGTGCTGGATGTGCAGTCCCTTTTTACTTTTCTCTGGGTTTCGGAAGGAATTTCTTCTTTTTATCTGCAAAAGTAATGTGACCTTCCACACGTTTTCATTCAAGTATCATGCAGTTAATTTAGATTTAAGTCAGATTAAAAGTCAATTCAAAATAAAATCGTTATTGTTCTTGTACAATGTCCTGTGTGTTGTAGATATTGTTGCCATTTTCTGTTTCTAATTTAGAACTTATAGTGTCAGTATAATTAAGAAATAATGCTTTCATAGGCGTACTCTATGGCTATTTTATGCACGGTTAGTGTGGGAAAGTTGATATATTTTAGGGCATTTATTTGTTTTATTCGATTGTTACATGTATGAAAGCAAAGTTAACGTCCCTTTCCTCATCCAACTTGTGAAATGGAATCTCTGCACCTGATGCGTATTGATTTCACATAACCGTGCTAAAACGTGTAATAAATGCACGGTTAGCTCGATGTTATTGGCACAAGTGTTATAGAATTATTTTCTCTAACGATAAGAAATATTTTATAGGTTATTCTCCTTCCTCTCTCCAATGGGCTTTTGCCCGTGCGATTAAACCTTCGATTTTTTCTATTTCTACGTTCTTCTAGCTAGGTCTTAACTTCTTTAAGGTTATCTAATCTATCTTCGGGAATAATCATGTATTCAAAAACTTCGTTCAGCATGAGCATTACGCCCTTTAATAACTCTCGATGAGAAACGGCTTAATCAGGCATCTTTTCCCCTATCATTTTTGGTCTTTTTCAAGTATAGGATAAGTGCGTGTATCTTTTAATCAGATAATTGAGAATTTCTTTTGCTGAAATAATGAACACATGTTTCTGATTTTTAGGATCAGGCAGAACTTGGCAGTTCATTGAAATCATATCTATAGTATCGATCATTTAGTCATGGAGCAGGACAAAATGACGTGAATCTCGCAAAATTGTTATATACACAAGCGGTTAGACAGTCATATCAATATTCAGCAATCGTCCACCGGAGAATTTCCGCGACCATAACCTAAAGAACTAATTCGTATAACAACATTAGCACTAAATAAAACCAAAAACTTAGCATACAGAACCCGGGGCTAGGGACCGTATGAACCCATGTACTTCACCTTGTGGTGCTCATATGAACAGTCACAATCAAAGCGTGACTGAGATACATCATTCTCTAGATGACGACTTTACAACGAATATTATGGATTAAGAATACTTATCAGCGATACGGATTTGATTTGAAACTACACTATGTTTATGTATACTATGATTGTCTTTATGAATTTGGGGCTAATACCGTTATATGGAATAGGTCTTTGGATTATGGACGCGGATATTCTTTAATGCTTGTAATTCGCCTTCAGTCAGTGGACAACTGTGTATATATTCTGAAGATACTACAGATGCCACATGAACAGGTACAATAAAAGCGTACCTGAGATACAACACATATCACGAATCGTTAGATTCTTGGTATGTGCTTAAGAATAGGTTAACCAGAAGACTATTCTGTGAAGTCATGTGACGCAGTCAGTATGTCGGCACCTCTTCCCACTTCCCTTATATGTGTGTAATTTTTACCTGTATATGGCGAGATTCTGCTGGTGCACGTTTCGTCCCCGAGGCCCGCCCCCTGTACAGACCTTTTGGTCTTTGATATATGTTGGCATTTGTGGGAAGTTGATGCTGGGTCGACATCGGGCCTTACAGACTAGTCTTTTGTGTTAAATGGCGTCATTTACATCTGACGACGATACAGCTCACTAATCTCCAATGTAAGAGTTTTCACAGCGAAACAGCTCACCAATTACCAGTATACGAGTTGTCAGAGCATTTCCATCATAGCTCTCTAGATTTGTATCTAATACCGCTTATACCGGTGCTAGGGGCCGTGTGATCATATCATCCAAGTTACCACATGAACAGGTACAATAAAAGCGTACCTGAGATACAACACATATCACGAATCGTTAGATTCTTGGTATGTGCTTAAGAATAGGTTAACCAGAAGACTTTTCTGTGAAGTCATGTGACGCAGTCAGTATGTCGGCACCTCTTCCCACTTCCCTTATATGTGTTGTAATGCTACCACGGTTGGCCACTTCCAGCTTATAGGTAAATGACCGGTGCTGTTAAAAACATTTCCTTCAGGTGTTACTTATTTCAGTTCGGGGTTCGGATGAATACAAATAGAGAAATACTCCCGATTATCGATTTGCTGGCGTTGAAACACTTGCTACAGACTGCGTGAACGAATACCACCAGGCTTTACTGATATTACCGTTAGTCGAGACATCCGAGGGCATCTTAATACTGTGAAGCATAACCAGATAATTGGAGGCAGGTCGAATCCTTTACCTATGGAAGCCGGATGCGGCCATGCTAGTTCTACTCTTTTCGGCCCCAATTTAACGAGATAACTGGAGAACTCGACAAGTCGAGAAATCGAGGCGAGAAGTCGAGAAATCGAGACGAGAAGTCGAGACGAGAAGTCGCCAAAACGAGAAATCGGGAAGTCGACAAAACGAGAAGTCGAAAACGCGAGAAGTCGAGAAGTCGAGAACACGAGAAGTCGATAAGTCGCCAAAACGAGAAGTCGAGAACGCGAGAAGTCGCCAAAACGAGAAGTCGAGAACGCGAGAAGTCGCCAAAACGAGAAGTGGTACGGAGCTACGACTCGCGACTTATCGACTTGACAACAAATCGACCTCAAAGAAACGGGGCAAGTTGACTTGTTTTTGGCGACTTGACGCTTTATATTTCAACAAGTCAACATACCAAAAGTTTACTTGTTGTGTTTTCTCGCAACAAGTCGACTTTCCACACCTCGACTTGTTTGCAAGTCGACTTTCGTCATGTCGACTTTTCGTTATCGATTAAAAAGTCGACTTTCCACAAGTCGACCTTCGCAGTTATTTCGCAACTTGTAAAATGCCGACTTGTGCAGTCATTTTGCGACAAGTCGACTAATCACAAGTCGACTTGTGTGAGTATTTCCCAACAAGTCGTCTTATCAAAAGTCAACTTTGGGACAAGTCGACTTCATTGAAATCGACTTGTCTTAGTATTTCGCACCAAGTTTCACACTGCGCAAAATTATACAATATGAACAGACTATCCGATGACTGAACTCTGTGTTATAAGGATGCATGTTATTATATTTCAGAATTCAGAATTTCTTTGCAAATATAACTTTGTTGTAGTTCTTGTTTACCAATAATTGTTTCCTTTTGATAAATTCACACAAATTGTTCAGGTATTCCTATAAATTTGTATAGTCACAATATGGTGGACGAATTGTAACGTCAGTTACTGGAATATTTTAATATACTGGCTAAAAATAAAATGAAGAGTCATGTTCTTTCACTTCCTAGATCTGTTGCCTGACATATCGTCAATATTTTCTAATTAAAAGTTTTGTGTTTCACGTGGCCGTTTGAAGACAAATTGAAGAGAAGAAAACATAGTTTTTTAATGATGTCCGTTTGGTGTAGTTTCAAGTTGATCATCCCGACTTAGGAATTAATATGAAAACAAGTTTGGCATCTCATTGAGTAGACATTGGTCATGGTATGTGTGGGCCAAAACATCTTTGGCCTATGTAGATATCTGTAGTCTAAAGATTAATTTAAATTCACAAAAACCTGTCAAAATATAATGTCAGTTACAGTGGAATGACCCAGCCCATTGACTTGAAAACGGTAAATTTTTTATCTGCTCTCTGCAAAGTCGACTTTTGATAAGGCGACTTGTTGCGAAATACTAAGACAAGTCGACTTGTTGCGAGTCGACTTGTTGCAAAATAGCTACACAAGTCGATTTCAATGAAGTCGACTTGTCCCAAAGTTGACTTTTGATAAGACGACTTGTTGGGAAATACTCTTACAAGTCGACTTGTGATTAGTCGACGTGTCGCAAAATGACTGCACAAGTCGCCATTTTACAAGTCGACTTGTTGCGAAATAACTGCAAAGGTCGACTTGTGGAAAGTCGACTTTTTAATCGATAACGAAAAGTCGACATGACGAAAGTCGACTTGCAAACAAGTCGAGGTGTGGAAAGTCGACTTGTTGCGAGAAAACACAACAAGTAAACCTTTGGTATGTCGACTTGTCCCGTTTCTTTGAGGCAAGTCCACTTGTTCGTGTCGACTTGCCTCAAAGAAACGGGGCAAGTCGCCATGTTGTCAAGTCGGTAAGTCGCGAGTCGTCTCACCAACTGGTGACCCTAATGCGTTTCCGTACCGTAGGCTCCGTAGGCTACGGCTCCGTACGTCTCGATTTCTCGTCTCGACTTCTCGACTTCTCGTCTCGATTTCTCGATTTCTCGACTTATCGAGTTCTCGAGTTATCGCGTTAAATTGGGGCCGAAAAGAGTAGAATTAGCATGGCCGCATCCGGCTTCCATATTTACCAGATCATTTATCCAAGGCAACAATTATCCCATTACCTAAATATCAGCTGCCCGGTTATGTTATGGAACACGGAGATCCAATTGTATGGGCTTTTGCATACTGACGGAGGAATATTAGTTTACATGAAAGGACGTTTTAACTTTCGGAAAAAACTCAGCCGGAGATGGCAGAATATACAGCAAAGTTTATGACATGTTTATCAAACTTCTCTGCAATTTTGATAGGTGAAATATCCTTGGGGCAACTTTGTTCGGGACTACCATGTAATTTCGCTCGTGTAAAACCTACAAGTTATCGCTCTTGACCAGTTCTGTTTTTATCCCTTTCTAACAAATCCACACACTACAGCGTAATTTGGGGAAATCGATTTTTCTAGTGCTTCTTGCTTGATTATCTCAGAAACCGGATCTACCTCACATAAACATTTGTGATGAAGGTTAGACGGGAAAAAAAAAATAAATCGTGCTCATTAAGTCGTGCTGGCATTTCTACTCTTCCACTCTGGATGCCTGACGTATTATTTCCACGTCCTATCTTTTTGTGTATTGGACGTGTGGCGGATTATCTTGTTTGAATCATTTTCCAAAGCTGCAGCTAGATTTTTTGCTATTTACGTGTCACCAAACTGCTCGAAAAAAGTATCTGCTTTTCATGGAGGTATGAAAGAAGTTTCTGGAAATAAATTAGACAGTAGACACGATACCTGTCGCTACACCTCCAGACCGGACCTCGTAAAGCGGAGAAGGATACACTACAGTACAGCAAAACCATACCAAGAAATCGATAACAAACGCAGACGGTGAAAACTTATTAACAACAATTGCATGCAGCAATGCGGAATAAGCTGGATGCTTAATAAGTCACATTCATTACTGGTCCTTTGCTTGTCCCGGTGAATCTCTGCCATAGTTAGTTACATTTGATATCAGTAAGGGACACTAAGAAACTCAGGATCGGCTGCCATCATGATAACACATGTGAAACCCAATGCAACAGAGTTGTCTGTGTATTACAATGGCACACCTAACCCAAACGACTCGAGTTTGTATTCTAGCGGTGAGAAGCCAGATTTTGACACCCCGCTTTACCTGATACTAATCATTGCAACACTTTATGGAGCGGCATTTCTGGTGGGCATATGCGGTAATATCACCGCCGCCGTTGTTCTGCTAAAGAATCGCTTCTTGTTCGAGACGACGGGTTCGAGTTTGCTAAATCTAGCCGTAGCTGACCTGCTCGTTATCTTGTTAGCACAACCCACGGCCGTTATGGAGTTTTTCACCCAAGAGGTTTGGTATCTCGGAGAGGCCATGTGTGAGTATTTTTTATAATTTTAGCATAATTATTTCTCATGTAAAAATCTCCTGATATCAAGTGTCACAATATCTTGGCGCTGACAACTTTTTATCTCCAAGTTATTCAAACTCACCATCTTATATTATTCTTTTCGTAATGACATTATGATATCCCAGTGTACAAGTTGTCACAGCGAAACAACTCACCAATTACCAATATACGAGTTGTCAGAGCATTTCCATCATAGCTATCTAGATTTGTATCTAATACTGCTTATGCCGGTGCTAGGGGCCGTGTGGTCATATCATCCAAGTTGCCACATGAACAGGTACAATAAAAGCGTACCTGAGATACAACACATATCACGAATCGTTAGATTCTTGGAATGTGCTTTAGAATAGGTTAACCGGAAGACTATACTGTGAAGTCATGTGACTCTGTCAGTATGTCGGCACCTCTTCCCACTTCCCTTATATGTGTTGTAATTGTTGTGGTTTGCCACAAACCACTTTTCGTTTTCAGTTTTCCTATATTTGTATTGGATTTGTTGCCAACATTCAACCTTGAAGTTCCTCGAAATCTTGCGATTTCCCACACTGTGCTTTATTACCAATGTCTATTAATTCCACACAACCCATGACACAGTCTCACTTTTTTGCGAAATATCTCGTACTTTCTGATACCCGGTAACTACCTTTGGCCGCATGTAAATTACAACGCATATAAGGGAAGTGGGAAGCGGTGCTGACATACTGACAGAGCCACATGATTTCACAGTATAGTCTTCTGGTTAACCTATTACCAAGAATCTAGCGATTCGTGATATGTGTTTTATCTCAGGTACGCTTTTATTGTACCTGTTCATGTGGCAACTTGGGTGACATGACTACACATACAAATCTAGAGAGCTATGTTGGAAATGCTCTGACAACTAATACATTAGTAATTGGAGAACTGTGTCGCTGTGACAACTCGTACACTGGGGATGGGTGAGCTGTATCGTCGTCAGATGAAAATGACGGCATTTAACACAAATGACTAGTCTGTAGTCAATTGGGCCATTGCAATTTTAAAACGCACCCCCCCTGTGGATGGTTTTCTAAATGTACCCCCCCGGGTAAATTCTTTTTTTTTGACCGACCCCCCCTCCCCCCTAATATATTTCTGAGGCAAAGAATACCCTCCCCCCCATAATAAAATTGTAGTCCACACCCCCCCCCCCACTAATAATAACTCTTTTTGACCCCCACCCCCATACATTTCACACAAACACCCCCCCCCCCAATAACTAAACCATCCACCCCGCCCATGAAATCAAATGAATCCTTTTAAAAGTACCCGGTGGATGGTTTTTAAAAATACACCCCCCCTCCAATATATTTCAGGGTTATAAATACCCCCCCAATATATTTGAGGGTGATGGAGACCCCCCCAATATATTTCAGGGTAATGAAGACCCCCCCATATATTCCAGGGTAATGAAGACCCACCGCCCAATATATTCCCGGGGTTTGAATACCCCGCCCCCTCTATTTTCAAGGTTTTAGGCTTTTATTTCCAGTTTTAATATTTGGTGGGTGGATACATATTGAGGAGACGATGTGTCATTTACCACATTGATCCAATACTGCAGTTGCCATGGCAACCAAATTGTGATTTCATTTTGTGCGAACTGTCATTTTCGTGTCCGGTATATGGACCTATTGGACTGATACATGTAGTCTTCAAACTTGGTGAGTGGATATTATTTCAGCTCTGAATGGGGGAAAAGATCAAAAATGGTCCATGAAATGAGATGAAATGAGAATTTAGATTCCACCGTAAAGATTTGTCCTGTCTGCCACACTTACATCTAAATTCTAAACAATTGAAATAACAGCATACACATGTACATGTATCATTGTATGATTGAAAAAATTACACTAGATAGCTGGATAATTTTCCACAAACTGTGACATAGAGGATACTGGCAACCATAATCTGCAGCATCAAACAAGAGATGTAATGCATTGAGATAATAATAGGAAATGTGAAAACAGTAAACACTAGATTACCAAAATATTGCTGATATTTATTAGCATACACAGGTGATCATACATGTATAACTCTCATCAATTTTCCAACTCCACTGAAGTGGCCTAATGGTAGAGCGTCGGCCTCGTAAGCGGTAGGTACTGGGTTCGATCCCAGGCCAGGTCATACCAAAGACTTGAAAGATAGTGCCACGCATTGGAACTCATCTAGCTGTAACTGGAGAAAGTAGCAGTAAAAAATGTTCACTAAAGAACTGCAATAGATGAGTTTCAAACTTGTGTTGTCCCTGCTGAACACTAAATGATCAATGCATTAATTTCCTGAGATTTCATGATAAAAAAATTTCATGGGGAAATTCAAGATGACCGCCTGGTGGCTATATTGTATTTTTGAATCTGACCAGAAAAGGTATCTTACACAACTAGACCCTACGGGCAACCCGTGTATCAAATTTGAGAAAGATCAATGCAGTTGTTCCTGAGAAATCACGATAACAAAGTTTCATGGGGAAATCCAAGATGGCGGCCTGGTGGCCATATTGGATTTTTGAATCAGATATCTTGCAGAACTAGACTCCAGGGGGAACCTGTGTATCAAAGTTGAGAAAGATCCAGGATCAGGATCAGGATAACAATGTTTCATGGGGAAATTCAAGTAGTTACCGAAGAATAATGACAAGATTTCACTGGCAAATTCAAGATGGCCACCATGGCAGCCATATTTACAATCATATCGACACCACATGAACAAATTTTTGTGTACTCAATGGAGGAACATGCATGCCAAGTTTCAGCTTAATCGGCCAAGCGGTTTCAGAGAAGAAGATGTTTACGTATGACGGACGACACACGACTGACGACGGACGAAGGACAATCAGTCCATGACATTAGCCCATCGGGCCTTCGGCCCAGATGAGTTAAAAATGGAACTTGTTGCTACCTCGCTTACGCTCAGCATTAAGAGGATAGAACTAGGACTGATTCGCTCGGTGTCAGTATAATGTGACTGAGTGTGGTGTCATGTCTGCCTACGGCATGATATTTCGGTGTGACAGCACTATAAAATAGCAGCATGAGATCTGCTCCGTTACAAGTAGGTTACAAGTAACTAATTCATACGTACACCATTTATCAGTTGGCGAGAAAATATGCTCATTGATAGAAATACCTATAACAATACCTATAACAGTAACTACGATATATTCCCTATTTAATCAGCAACCCCAAAAGAGTTGCCACTTTCGTATTATTTGTCATGGCCATTCCATAAAATCAGACGTATTCCACCGATTGATCTCAGTTCGTACATAGATCGATCATATCAAAATGTGCTGCAGTTATATTTTACACCAGTTTCCAATTCTCTGACTGCATTAGACCCTAATTATATTTCATATAGGCCTACAATACAGGTAAACCAGTATTATACATATGCCATGATGATTCAAAGAGGGGATTTGAGAACATTTGTTAGAGGGCAGTATCCTGAGGCTTTGAGTAAACTGATACTTGACCTACTTGGTCAACTGATTAATATCTAGTCCAGGCCTTAATGGGGGTATGAAGTAGCTTGAAATCTGTTAGCCAGCCAGCCAACAGGGTCTTAAGCTATCAGTTTGTTGACACTTGACCACTCTTAGAGAAATCTGCCTCAGCAGGACACACATTTTATTACCTTTTAAATACTGGTATTGGCTACATGTTTGTACTGCCTGGGTGAACTTCAGCTTAGGATTACTGGGTTCTTTAACCTCCTGCAATTATTTCTGTCAGCAATTTTGACCAAATACATGCACAGCAAGAAGATCTTCCCTGATTTTCCAATTATTGTTCAAGAGGTCTCTTGAAAATACAGTGTTTTCATTTTATTAGGATGGGGAAACTGACAGCAGATATTTGCAGATAAAATATCGACCATTATCCAGTTAGGTTTGGGCAGCCAAATTAGTGGAATTACCATATATCATATTTCACTGAATGGAAATGCTGGGGCTTTATTTTCGCACCTTTCCAAGACAATGCAAAATTGGCTTGAAATAGTCCACAGGACTGGGACAAAAGTTAACAAGAGCCCAAGGGGCTTCAATACATGCGCCCGTATATATGGAATTACATGTACATTGGTCCAAATTTCAAGGTTGTTTATTAGCCTCGATTCCAATTGGTAGCTAGCAATCCAGAGAAAGGTCTACGATTTTGTGCTTCTGAGAATGTAACATATATCACATCTTATATTAAAATGGGCTTAACTCTTGGTAACTAGTTGACCTTGGAGCAAGAGCCGACAGCTCACATATCCCACACTGAAATCAACAGTAGTCAAACACAAGAAAACAGTAGTTTCCTGCAAATGGATTCCTTTCCGGCGAGAGAATTTTTCATGAAGGTTGAAGAAAGTGATGAAGTAAACCTTTGTTCTTGAGTTAATACACAGGTATGAAGCTCATAAAGGACCCCTCTCCCCATTAAATTAATAAATGTATGGTTTTTATTTCACAACAGTTTAACTAAATGTAGCTGTTTCAAACATGGAAGACAACTCCACCTAACAAATGCCATATACATGTAGGGAGAGAACTCTGAATATTCCAACCTAACACATATAGTCAGCTAAACTTGATTCAGTTTTGGGGAACTGTGACCTTGACCTTTGACAAATTGATCTCAAAATGTATGGCTACTCTTTGCCATGCGAGTAAGGTATACTCAAAGTTTGGTACCAATCTATACCTTGAAACTAGAGACAACAAATGTTAATGGATGAATGGACAGAACGCAATATCGCATAATTTACACGACCTCATCTTCGACAGGCATATGAAAATGTTACTTTTAATGATTTCTTGATGTTGGGCAGGGGTCACAGTGACCTTAACCTTTGACCCACATTTTGGTATGTAACACATGTCCCTCTAATGTATCTACTAGCAGATTTTTTTTTATTTTCATGGGGTCACAGTGACCTTGACCTAAATTTTGATACACGACACATCGTCTTCCCTCAACGTATCAATGGACACAAAAAATCATGATTTTTATTAATTTCATGATTTTGGGGGCTACAGTGACTTTGGCGTTCGTCTTGGACCTACATTTTGGTACGTGACACATCATGTCCCCCTAATTTATCTAATGACACCAAAAACAATTTTTTTTTACGATTTCTTGATTCTGGGGTCACAGTGACCTTGACTATTGACCTTGACCTAAATTTTGGTACATGACGAACCGTGACCCCGTAATTTATCAACGGACACAAAAAAATCATGATTCTTAACCATTTCACGATTTTGGGGTCACAGTGACCTTGCCCTTTCACCTTGACCTACATTTTGGTATGTGACACATCGTGTCTCCCTAATGTATCTACTGAAAAAAAAATGTTATTTTTAATAATTTCCTGGTTTTGGGGTCACAGTGACCTTTGACCCTGACCTAATTTTTGGTATTCAGCACTTCAATTTTCCCCTATTGAATCCACTCACAAAAATAGCAATTTTTAATGATTTCCTGATTTTTCAGTCACACTGACCTTTGACCTTGCTTCTGGGATCACAGTGACCGGGACTATTGATGTGGATCTAATTTTTGGTACATGACAAAACGACTTCCCATAATTTCTCAGTGGACCAAATAAATCATGATTTTTAACAATTTCACAATTTTGATGTCACAGTGACCTTGACTTTTGACCTTAACCTACATTTTGGTAGGTGACACATCGTGTCCCCCTAATGTACCTACTGACACAAAAAAAAATGTTATTTTAATAATTTAAGGATTTTGGGGTCACAGTGACCTTTGACCTTCAACCGTTACCTAATTGTTTGTATGCGACACTTCATTAGCCCCTATTGAATCCACTCACAAAAAATTAGAAATTTTTAATGATTTCCTGATTTTTCGGTCACACTGACCTTTGACCTCTGACCTCGACCTACATTCGGTATGCAACGCATCGTTCCCTCCTAGGGCATGCACTCACCCAAAATTAGAACTGTAGATGGAAAACTGTCAATGATCAATGATTTCGTGATTTTAGGCAAGTGGCCTTTGACCTCTGACCTCGACCTCAATTTTGGTACGTGGCACATCGTCTCCACCAAGCGTATCCACTCACAAAGAATTGCAACTGTGGATAGAAAACATTCACCTGTTTTTCAGGCCAATGACCTTTGACCTCTGACCTCGACCTTCATTTTGGTACGCGACACATCTTCTCCCCGTAGGGTATCCACTCAACAAAAATTGGAACTGTGGATAGAAAACTGTCCCAGATATAGACCGGACACGAGGAACGGACAGACGGATGGAAACCGCCATCACATAATGCGTCCGCCTTTTGGCGGGCGTATAAAAATGGATCATTTGACCAAAAAAATATCTATACATGCTATCTATATCCATGCATGGTGATATTGAATGCAGAGAGGATATAGTCAGAGCTTTCTGATAGTGCTATGCTTGAGTATGGGGTGATCACTAACTGTGTAGCAGAAATTATGTGCAGAAAGGACAGGGTGCAGGATCCAAAACCAGAAGTCACTTGTG